>JAODAL010062881.1:0-19527 GCA_025379985.1 Phyllomedusa bahiana
AAATAAAAAAAATTAAAAAAAGTGCAAAAACAAAAAAATAAAGTAAAACATGTACACAACCCTTTCCCCATCACAAACACCAATTGTCCCAAAAAAGATCAAATATGAAAAAAGTACACATATTTGGTATCGCTGGGTGCGTAACGACCGAGCCTATAAGGCTCCGTTCACACGACGGATTTTGCCGCGGTTATAGCCGCGGGTTCCGACGCTTTTTTCCGCGGCCAAAACCATGGCCAAATCGCGTCTAGTTTATTAAATGGTTTCCGGGAAAACGCGTTAATATTCACACTCCGGGGGTTTGGCCGCGGCCAAACCCACGCTGTGGAACTCTCCGTTAAATTTCCCTGATTTTTCAGCCTGCTGAATAAAGTTAAAATGTCATTTATACCGCACAGTGACTGCTGTAAAAAAAAATCAAAATAAAAAACACTTCCAGGATTGCTGTATTTTGTTCATCCTGCCTCCCATAATCAATGATAAAAAGTGGTAAAAGTGTCATAGGAATCCCCAGATGGTACTGATAAAACTGATAACTCATCCTGCATAAAACAAGCCTTTAATCAGCTACATGTAAAAAAAAATAAAAAGTTATGGCTGCCAGAATATGCAATTGTGTACAAATGCATTTCTATTGTGTAAAAGTATTAACCCCTTAAGCCCAGACCTGAGAAGTAGTTAAATGACCAAACATTTTTTTGTTTTTGCCTCCTTTGCTTTTAACAGTTGTAATTTTTTTATTTTTTAAATGAACTTTTGTTTGAGGTCTCGTTTTTTTTTCGAGACAAATAGTACTTTATGGGGGAATAGTTTAAGTTCACTTATAAATAATTGCAGAATTTTTTTTGAATTTTTAAAATTTTTTCTTATTTTTACAATTTTTTACACCATTCACATTTTACACTTAATAACTTTTTAGATTAATTCACAGGGGTTTTTACAGTCGTTGAAAATCTAATATGTGTAGGGAAAAAATTTGGTGAATATTTGCACAAAATTTTTTTTAAATATTTATTTTTATTTTATTATTTATTTTTTTTATTAATTTTTTTTTTACATTTTTAAATTTTTTACTTTTTTTTTTTATCCCAAAAAGGGATAAATGTTTTAAATTTTTTTTTAAACTATAGTAATGCATTAGCATATTCATATGCTAATACTTTATAACCTGTGTCAGTCTGATTAGGCATGATCAGGTCAGCACAAAGTCTGTCCTGGTCACTGGATTATTACACAGACAGCCCTGTGGCTACTCTAAGTCCCCAGGGATGACTGTGCAGCCATTCCCCGGGCTCAGTCGGGTCACCGGGTGTTCCGATCACCCGACAAAGCAGGGAAACCCTTTGATTGCACTGCGGTGATGATCCACCGCAATCAAATGGTTAAAGCACCGGGGTGCGTAGGTTCCCCCGATCCCCGGTGCTCGCAGGAGACACAGCCCGATCTCAGCGCAGCTGCGCCGCCCGGAGCCGCAAACTCCGATGTCTACAGTAATGCCAAAAGACGTCGCTGTAGACGAACGACCTGCACCAGCCGACATCAAAAGTCGGTGGGTGGTCGTTAAGGGGTTAAAATCAAAAACAACCATATAACCTAAAAAACCATATAAAATTAATAATGTTGCATTTGCAATGACCTTCATAGTAAAATTCTCCTGTTATTTATACCGTATGGCGAACACTGTAAAAATGAAACCCATGAACAATGGCCAGGATGGTCAGGATGACATCACTTTCTGCTGTATCTTATCAACAGCATAGGAGATTTTGTATGTCACTTAATGACAACTTTTAACTCGTTAGAGCTCTGTAGCCTTTTGCTCTGCATTTTAGACCCTTCCATCACTAATGTCCCTCTAATAGGCTCAGCTAGGAATAGCAGAGCTGATATGCCAATCCCTGCTGTAGAACTGCCCGCAGCCTGAACAGGAATTGGGAGCCTGAAGCTGACTGTGGGTCTGTGAAACTGCCTGGTGAGAAAACTCCCGCAAACAGGAACGAGATATTTAATTTTAGGTGTAGCACTATGCCTATATCAGAATGATAACGCTATAGACTTTGTAGAATATTTCAGACACACTAAGGGCAAGAAAAACACAGCCCTGAACTTGAACAATGAAACATGGAGTTGCTGTGGTTCTTTAAGGAATTGTAGGCACTCAATGTGCCCTCATATGGTGTCTTTATGTGGCACCATATTAGAAGAATATTTCTTTAATACAGCAGGTAATGGTGCATGCCACCTTGTATACAACTGAGATCCCAAAGAGTACTGTATGAGCCTAGAGTCTATAGGCATTGTGTTATAAAGTGCCCCAACACCTCAGTAATACAACTATGTGCATGAGTATTGTATCTATCTGTGTATCTGTTTTAAATGGTTTATAGATTGCATACAGTAGATGATAAAGATTACAGGCTCAATATCACAATGTGTTTAGACTAAAAATAACCGAATTTTTAATAATTAAGAGAATTAATATGTAAAAATTCCTGTCATAATTAGTTTAAAACAAAATGCTTAAAACTGTATACTTATTTTAATGCAAGTAATGGATTTTAGTTTGAAAGTTTGGGTTAATAAAAAACCCATTAGTTTTTTTAAATTGCTTGCGTTTTTTATGTAGTTGAAGAATGCAACACAAAATTCACCATGTAAACTCACCGTTAAGCCGGATTCAAAGATACGTCACCGCAAGCAATCTTGAATGCAAGTGGTTTTGTAATGAACTTCAGATCAAAGTAACTGAGTTTAATTACAAAACCACCTGCACTCAACAAAACCACATGCAGAAGCGCAACGTGTAAACCCAGCCTTAAGGCAATATTGCTCATTCATTTTCCGATGAATTGTTGCAGTTCAAGTGTTCATTTGTAGTGTTGAGCGATTTTTATCGACAAAGTTGAAATCGGCAAGGTTTTTATGGTGATCGAAATTTCCAGATCATGCGATAATTAAGGTTAAAATCTGTGCATCATCTATTAAGATCGCGCCTTTTTCGGCGCTTCCTGGGAATTTTGGCGGCCAGAAAATCAGATTACAGAATAGAGCAGGGTGAGATGTGTTTGCGAGTCATGACTGGGGTGTTGGTTGCGTTTGGGGCGGGAAAAAATTCACATGACCCTTTTTACTTAGAACGGTTTCCTTTTTTCACCTATGTCTCTCACGCTCATGGGGTTTTTGGCCTGCGCTCTGCCTGGGCCAAACAGCTAAACAAAAATTTTTATTTTCTGCACGGGAAAAACCTTATATTAGCTTGTCCTTTCCAATTTAGTTAGATTAAAATTTTGAAGATTTTGTAGTTGCTAGGGAATTTTAAACAGATCTACCGCTGTAAATTCATGGCGGGGGGAGGGGGGGGGGGCCCCCGTGGGCGACACAAAAAAAAGCTCTATCTATAAAGAACACGGGTTTAAAGTTCACCAAGATTAGTGTAGAATTTGTGGAATTCTTTATTTTCGTTTGCTATTTAAATATTTCCTGGTATTGGGCGCCTGAATTATATTGGAAAAAACATCATTTCTAGTAACTGCAGGCTCTTGTTACTGCAAAAAATCCCCTTTTTTTTATCAGTATACATTTTAGAATGTTCATTTTCAATTTTAAAACCCTTACACTGTGACTGTTGATATACCACCCTTTCGTTTTAAATTACAAACCAGAATCTTGTAGTCAGCACGGTGTTTTTTGCCAAAAATACCGTTTCGTACGAAAACATCACATTACGTGTTTTTTGACTTTTGCCACCCGCATTGTTCTTGACGCAGCATCTACGTAAAACTTAAAAAAAGCCATTCTATATTCACCACAGGTGAAATTGAAAGGTCAAAAAATACCGCTTTATATAAAAAAAAAACAGTTTAGTTTTTTTTGACTTTTGCACACCCAGCATTGTTCATTGCACAGCATCTACTAAATCTTAAAACAGCAATTCTATATTCACCCCAGGGGACTTGAAAGGGGCAAAAAAAACGTTTATTATACCAAAACATAACAGTTAGTGTTTTTTGATTTTGCCCACCCAGCATTGTTCTTGACGCGCCTACGTAAAACTTAAAACAGCAAAAACATTATTCACCACAGGTGAATTGAAAGGTGCAAAAAAATCGTTTATTATACCAAAACATAACGTTACGTGTTTTTTGACTTTTGGCACCCCGATTTATTGACGCAGCATCTACGTAAATCTTAAAACGCAATTCTATATTCACCACAGGTGAATTGAAAGGTGCAAAAAAAAACCCTTTTTTAATCAAAACAAACAGTTAGGGGGGTTTTTTTTGATTTTGCGCACCCCGCATTTTTCATTTACGCACATCTACGTAAATTTAAGACGCAATTCTATTTCCCACGGTGAAATTTAAAGGGGCAAAAAATATCGTTTTTTTATACAAAAAATAACTTTTCGTGTTTTTTGCTTTTGCACACCCAGCATTGTTATTGAGAGCATCTACGTAAATCTTAAAAAAGCAATTCTAATTCACCCCAGGGGAATTGAAAGGTGCAAAAAATACCGTTTATTATACCAAATACATAAACAGATACGTGTTTTTTTGGACTTTTGCCCAGATCCCAGATTTGTTGATAGACACCTTGCAATTTAATTATGAATCCAGCAATTTTGTTTTAATAGAGGGATTGAGAATAGCTGTGATTTGCCGTCTTTTAATCAAGAGCACTTTCCAAAAACTTATTCATAACCTCTCAAATATTTTTATATTATCTGAACATGGAGCGAAATGCATGTGGTAAGAGAGCAAATAGGTGAGAATCAACATGGAGATTGAGGTACGAGAGAAGGATGCACCCTTTCCAGTGCTGGCCCGACAACAGGCAATGCCAGCGGATCGTCAGTTGCAGGACCGTCATGGCCTGTCACATCCTGGGGTCAGGGCCCTGTGAATCTAAGTACCGAACATCGTCAGCCAATCTGTCCTTCATTGGTTAATGCAACACACTGCATCTAGCAGTCTTCCTCCTCGTCCTCGCAGTCACGGCCACAAGATGTCGTCATCAGCATCATCAAGCTTCCGTCCAAACATGAAGCAGCCCAAATGTCCAACTCGTGTACCCACCACTGTGGATAATCCATTGTCTGAAGACCTCTTTGTGACAAAATTCGGTAAGGTGTCAAAGGCATGTTAAAAGATCAAAGAGGATGGTTTTAAGTCTGCTTCATGACGCCCAGTTACTGAAGCCATCAGAGGAGGTGAAGGAAGCGCCGGTTCCAATCGGCAAAAATCCCGGCGGAGTCGGCAACGCCTTGCAGTGCCCTTGCTGTTAGCCCGCAGCTTCTGTCTGGATGCCAGAAATTCAGGAACGACCAAGTCACCTGTGTTGAATGAAGGATGATGATGACGATAACATTGCGGATCCATCCTGGTCTTTTTTCCCCCGCACAATTTTTTGCTGTAGCGAGCACTTCATCATTGGACGAGGAGGAAGACGCTTGAGGGTTAGTGTCAATACGGGTCCCGCCAATAAAAAGGGAGAGGGCGGTTGCAGAAGTCCGCTGATATGATTCCGCCAGCCCCCGGTCAAGAGCGTCAAACCCCCGCTCGTGCTCTATCGCCGTAAAAAAGGTCCATACCTCTCAAGCCCTGGGCCTTCTTTGAGCAATCCTGCTGATTCACCCAGCGATGTCATATGCCGCCCTTTGCATGCCGGCCCTTTGCCGTAAACGCAAAAGTAAGGCAAGAACCTAAGTGATTAACCACGCACCAACATGTCTAGTCACAATCAGTGAATGGCATGTTTGAAATGGAGGGAACACTTTGGCCCCAAAAAAGGCCAGACCGACGCCGGGCCTCCAAACCACTGTCACATCCTGCTGTCCTCCGCCTCCTTCCTCCTCCGCCACCACCCAAGCGTTCCATCACTCCCATGTCCTCTCAGAGTCAAGATCAGGGATCAGCCTCCGCTTTCAAGCCTCCACCGTCGCCCGATACCCACCCCAGCACCACTCCATAGACCCATCCTAACCTACCCCCTTCTCCTTCCGCCAGTTTTTGACGACCTGCACGCCGTACAGCGGCCTCAGTCTAGAGCCAGCCTTCTGTCTTCAGGTTGGGACATAAGAAACACTTTAACCCAAAAAACCATGGCCCTCCAGCCAAAAGCCTGAATGGTCGGCATTGCCAGGCTTTTGGCCTTTGAGAAATGATTGCCGTTTTTTCCTGTCTGGTGGACACGAGATGGTATTCCCGCCACGTCATGGCCCCTACCCCCCCTCGCCTGCCCCCAATACCAGATGCCGACCAGGCATTTGCTTATGCCATAAAAGCTTTCCCCTGCCCTGGCCAGCCCCCGTGTCCATCTAAAATTTCAAGCGCGTTGTCTGCATCTGATTTTCCGAAAAGTCACATCTCACCACCGACACATGGATCTAGTAAGCACTGCCTAAGGCGCTATAATATCTCTGTGACATCTCACTGGGTGAGCAGGGTGGGATGTCACTGGGGGTGACGTTGGATCTCAGGCTCGTCGGCGCACTGCCTACTCAATAACCGCAGGGATGGTGCAGGGCTCTTGTCCCCCATCAATCACGTGCCCAGCGACACAAGGCCGTGTATGAAATTACATCTGCCTTTTATTAGACCGTCCACAACACAGGTCCAGGAGCTGTGGACGGCTCTGTAAGCAATCTAAGACCAGCGCTGGCTGGGTCTGACAAGAACCTTGTTCCACTCAAGGGTGGTGTGCGATAACGGGCTAAATCTGCCTGGCCGCGTTTTACTAACGGCCTTAAGATCGTAGGCTGGAGCACATTTCCCTTGCCTGGCACATGTCATGACCTTGTCGTCCAGAAATTTCTAAAGACTAACCCGGTCTGGACTGCCTGCTGAAGAAGGCTCGAAGGTCTGAGTTCGCACTTCGCGTTCGCACCCATCTTCCGTCCCGCCTGGCTGGTTGCAGCAGTCAGCTCGCCTCCCCCTCAACCGTCTCATTTGTTGACGTGGCAACGACTCTGGAATTCCACCCTCCACATGCTGCCACGATTGTGGCAAGCAGCGCAATGTCCTTACTCAGTACGAAGTTAGACACATGGCCTGACAAGCACGTTACGGACCGCTCGGGGTATGGAAACCAACGAGAGTGGAGGCAGGAGACAAGTCTCTGCACCCATCCTTTGCCTTTTTTGAAGAAGCCACCAAAATTGTTCAGGTGCGGTACAATGGCCCTAGTCAGCATGCTAATTTGTTGTGATCTAGTTCTGTAACGATCGATGGAAACACTCTGAAACACAGTCCCAGCCAGCGACGGAGAGGGAGATGGAGCACAGATGCGGACACTAGAGCCTTTCCTCCGGCAAATCCACAAGGCCCGACAGTTTTTCACAATTTCATCGGTCATCAATAGGCAGTTGGTTCGGGGACCAGAGCTAGTGCAGAGGTTGGCGCCATCAGCTCTCAGGGTGCATCATCTCAGGGCAAGTCAGGGCTGTGTTGGAGACAGCAGTGCCGGAGGCAGCGAGAGGAAGGAGGGAGGAGCGTATTCCCTAACACCGATGTTACCGACGGACGTCCTGCGCCTGAAAGTAGGTTTGGCGCGAATTGAGGCGGTCAGGAGGATAGATGAGGAAGATCAGCTTTGCTAGTGCCCCTCGACCCGAAGGGCTTGGGAAATCTTCTCTCTCACAAGAGTGCTAGGATGCTTCCATTTCCTCCAACATGATCTCTCCATTAAGGCCATCAAAAAAAAAATGAACCACAGTTTACTGGGTTGCCACCCTAGGGCCCTGGATCCCCGGTACAAAACAAAAATCAGCACTTTCCTTCCACCCACCCAAATAGAGATTAAAATGCAGGAAATGAGACCTTGCTGATTGAATCAACTGGAGACATCTGATTGCGTCCTGCTTCAACGTTCCCAAATGTCACGCTGTGGAACAACATCAGCGACGTGACAGCAGTAGAGTGCCAGTAGGCGTAGCGCACAGCAAGGCAAGGTGGCAGAAGCTAATGGTGACGCTCTGTGCAATCTTTGTTTACGCACTCTCCACCAACGACAATTGTCAATGTAGTGGCAAGACCATCATCCAACGATTCCCAGAAGATCAGCTTATGATCATGTGTGCACGACTATCTGCGTCATCACTCCGATGTTTTGCATGTGTTCCGGACCCATAGACTTCTGGGTATTCCAAAATGGACGAATGGCCCGAGCCGGGCTCGTCAACGCCATAGAGTGTTTGTCCCCTTGCCCATAAGCCGCGTCATAGCTGAGCGGGTGACCTTCAGCACAGCTGGAGGAAATCAATTACAAGACAAACGCAATCCAGGCTTTCCACAGATAAATGCGTGGATCGTTGGACTTTCCATCATATGAAATCAGGCAATGGATCTCGATGATTGTTGTTCGCCGGCCAATTGCCGAGGCACCTATTAGTTGCGCCTGGTCTACTTCACTCCTTTTTCAAACAGAAATGCGTTCTCTAGAAAAACATTTTATTAAAATGATCTTTCTTACTGCAATTTTTATTCTCTTTTCCCAACAAGTTCATGTTTCTGGTTTTGCTGTGAGGAGACTGAGTAAAAGACACAATGGTTTCATGACAACACCGTATTGCCATTTTACCACTATTATCTTTCAGACTGTATTCGTACATTGTCCAATAGTTTTTGTAGGGTCATGTTGCTGGGTGAGATTACAGCAATAATTAAGGTCCTTTGGAACAGAAAGGTGGCTCTTAGTGGCATTTCTCCCTCACAATTTTATTAATATTGGCTGAGAAGTCATATTTAAAATTTTTTGGGGTCATGTAGCTGTGAGTACAGCAATATCATGGTCCTTTGGGAATGACAGAAATGTGGAAATGTGGCTTCTGAAGTGCAATGTTCTCCCCTCACAATTTTTAACAGTGCTGAGAAGTCATTTTTATAATTTTTGGGTCATGCTGCTATTGAAATGCAGCAATACTACAGGTCCTATTACTAAAAAAATGTCTGTTTCTTTCTCTACACAGACATTTGTTCTTCACAATTGACCAAATGGCTCAAAGAGGTCCATGCTTTGAATTTTTGGGGGCAATTTGCTTTGAAAAATGCAGCAATACTACTGGTCCGTATTCGAAAAAAATGTTGTTTTTTCTTAATAGCATTGTTCTTCACAATTGTCAAAAGTGGCTCATGGGGACATGCTTGAATTTTTGGGGGAATTTTGCTTGTGACATGTGGCAGCTATAACTAGAGTTCCCTATGTCTAAAAAATGTTGTATTTCTAACAACATTTCTGTTCTTCAACAATTGTCCAGAGCTAGAGGCTCAAGGAACATTCTTTTGAATTTTTGGGGGCATTTTGCTGTGACATATCTCTAGCTATACTACTGGTCCTATACTACAAAATGTTGTTTCTAACAAGACATTTGATATCTTTAACAATTGTCCAAAGTGGCACAAATGGGCATGCTTTGAATTTTGGAGGGCAATTTTGCTGTGACATTATGCAGCTATACTACATGGTCCTAATCTAAAAATATGTTTTGTTTCTAACAGACATATGTTCTTCAACAATTATCAAGAATTGGCCTCAAGGTTGGATGGTTCTGTCAGAAACAGGACTAGGTAGGACACTTTTTAATGGACACATATTGGCAAAATGATTGGTATTTTTGCAAGATCTTTAACATAGCTATCATCCCTGTATTGAGACAACCATTTAATACAATGAAAAAAAGAGAAAAAGAACATGGTAGGATTCCATCCCCTATTTTAAAAATGTGTTATCTAGAATTAAAGTTACTAAGAAACTTGTCATGTACAAGATAGCTTGTTCAAAAAAATTCCTCTGAATTGTACAAGGAGAGAACAGATAAACTTGCCAGATGTAAGCTTATTCAGAAGGAATGGAGTATGGAGCACACTACAGAGAACAAAGGTACAGAGACTATTTCCTCCAGCACTGTTGAGTAAAAAGAGAAAAGAATGCCAAGATAAAGGCAGCCTTGTTGTAACAGGATCTGTTACCACCAGTATTTCCAAGTGAAAGAGCTTCAATTGGTCCACACTCAGTCACGGAGGGACAAAGGCGCTACCCAGGTATTGACAGTGAACTGAGGAATGTATCTTGGAGTTCTCAACTACTTCCGCTTCCGCACTCTGCTTCAGCACGACAGTTTTCCGTTGCTGGCGATCAAAATAAAAACAAAAAAAAAAAAAAAAAATAAAAAACATCAGGGCATTTTAACCTGCGTTTAATAGATGACGTACCCAGCCTGGGCTCTCACCGCACCCCACTGTAACACCGGCCCTGGGTCATGCTGTGCCCAGACAGGTATAGTCTCAATGATCCAGTTACAGACTAAAGTGGAGGTTAAAGATCTCCTTTTTTTCAGGCACACTTTTTAAATGTTGGTGGGTCATGCAGGTTTGGGGCTCATGCCTGTGAGTCCCAGGACAGGGGTATAGTCAATTTCCAGTTGAAAACTAAAATGGTGGTTGAAAGACTCTCCTTATTTTCCGGCACTTTTTAAATGTGGGGGTCATGCAGGTTTGGGGCCCTCATGCTGTGGCCCAGGACAGGGATATTCAATGTCCAGTTCAAGTAATGATGAGGTTCAAATCATCCTGCCGGTTTGGCACATTCAATTTTGGTGGTGATGTCAGGTTTAAGGTCCAGGCTGTGTACAAGACGGGATATTGAATGGTCTGTGACTTTTTTTCGTGACTTTTAATAACCTAAGAGTGTTGCCTAAGATGTAGGCACAATATCCATTTGAACTGATGTGGAATGTTAATTTTCAGCTTCTCCAGCCTTGTTTGGGTGGTAATAATGAGGTGGTGTTGCTCTCCACCCTTTCGGCCCATAGACTTTATAGGATCAATGCTCATAATCGACGCTCACATATCTAGAAACCTTATCGATATCGGCCCGACGGTATCGACAATCGAACTTATCCTCGATAGCCCAAGCGCAAATCGCTCACACTTATTCATTTGGTTTTGAAGCTTGGAAAAGTAAGAAAGGATGAAAGCAGGATGGTCGAAAGGATAAAAAGTAATGTAGGGAGATAAAAGAAATGGATAGTGGGTAAAAAGTAGGAAGGAAGGAAGGACAGAAAAAATAAATTAAGTATAACAAGAAGGAAACAGAGAAAGAAGGAAATAGAATAGACAGATAGCACAATGAACAGAAGGACAAAATCAAGAAGATACAGCAAAAAGTTAAACATTATGTCATGACTATGCCTATTCAGGCCACAGCACGGTCCTCTGTCCGTAAGGTACAGAAGAGGCTGCACTTTTGGCCATGATTTGTGACTGTTCTATGCATGTTTTTTTGCAATGTCTGAACTTGGTCTGATTAGTTTTTTTTTGTGTGTTTATTGATTTCTGCCACACCCGTCTGTTCTCTGCTGACTTCTTTCTGGGCTGCAGACAGGAGAGAGAGAGAGAGAGAGAAGAGAAAGAAGAGAGATGGGAAGAGAGGAGGAAGAAAAAGAGAAAAGAAGGAAAGAGAACAAAAAATCAACTAAAAGAAAGAAAATATATAAACAAATAATAGAAGATAGACATATGGAAAGCCAAATGAAAAAAAAACAGAACAGAGAAGAAAGAAAGCTGCGCTCAGATAGAAGAGAAATATATATGAACCAGAATTATAGTGTGATAGAGGACATAGAGATAAATAAATTCAAAATGTCTCTGTATACCTCATAACATTTTATTTTTTTGGATCATTTTACAAATCTTTTTTTGCTACTCATAATTTTTAAACTGAATTTTTATCCTTTGTCACTTATGGGAAATGAATGCCATCTGAGATTTCGCCTTAGTCGGTCTTCTTCCATCTACAGAGCTCGACCTCATGTTTTAGCATCTCTTATGTCTGAAATTTTTTTCTGTCTTGCACTTGTTTCCTTTAATGTATCTAAAATCCATTTGCAAAGAGCAGACTCCCGAAATTGCAATGATTACACTAATTCATTTTAAGGACTAAAAGAAGGTGAATGTTACTTAAAGAGAAATGATTACAGCTCATGTCATGGATAACTTTGCACACGACTTTTCCTTTCCTGAGAAGAATTCTTTCAAATAAACTAAAATATTAACATTATTAAATTGATATAAATTTTATTATGTGCCCTTGGTGTTTACTGAAGATTGAACTGTAAAGTTTAATTTCAATTTGAATACATTGCATAATATAGCAGCAGAATAATTTGCTACAGAAATGTACATAATACAACTTTGATGCACTTACTGGGGGTACACTTTCCCAGACCATAAAAAAGCACTACATCTGAAGAATTGTATGGGAACAAAAACGTGAAGAATACCACAAGTGATGCACTCAAGAACATTTTAGGAAATATACTTAAGTGTTTAACTTCAAGTTTGCAATATTTAATTAATAAATGAATAAATTAAAATCACTCTGAGCTGTTTATTAGCATCATTCTATAGCAGACTATACGCTCTATTCATTTTAATATCCTAAAGAGTATAAGGTGGTTGAAAGGGTGATAGACAAAGAGTGAGAGATATCCAAAATACCTCAATACATGATGTGTTAAGGATTACTTTGTTCTAGAGCAGTATAATAATGTAGCACTCTAGAATATGGTTATAACTCCGTTCAACTCACAGAAAAAAGAGAAAAAATTTAAGGAATATAAAAACCGCCCTCACAGATCAAAAAAAAAAAATTCCTAAAACATAATCTTATTTATTGCATTAAAAAAATTTCCTTTATATAAAAAAATGGCCTCCACAATACCCAAAACAAATATACAACTGTAATGTAAAAGTACCCGCTGAAATCAGTACCTAAAACAAAAGAAAGGGGACAATGTCTGCAAATCAAGCAAAAAAACTTTGTACCAAAAACCTTTTACAGGGAGAATCCCCCATAAGAGGGGGAAAATGTGGTCAAAATGTGGTCAAAAACCACGGTTCGAAGACCTTGCACAGTAACCCGTTCCCCCATTGGACCAGTAATCCATAAATAAAAAAAGCACTATCGCTATCACTAAACTAGTCCAAACCAGATAGACCCGCCCCGAAAAGGGCGACTCCCCCTCTCGGCGACCACCCCAACTAACAAAAAACAGTAACATACATAAAGAACACAGACATAAGGTTATTACTCCGTTCTGCAAATATACATAACTGTATTTCTATTCTAGTGGTGCCTTACTGCAAATAGATGTACAGATAATCAAATCAATATTTGGTGTGATCCCCGTTTGACTTCAAAGTCCTCTTAGTGATCATATGGTGACCACAGAGTCCTGATCTCATCATCATCAAGTCTGTCTATTACGAGACAGAATGATCTGAGCAAGCTACATCTAAGAAGACATGTGGTTACTTTTCCAAGAGGTTTGGAACAAACTCCCTGCCATGTTGTAGAAGTGTACCTAGAAGATCAGATGCTAATTTGATGGCAAAGGCTGGTAACACAAAATATTGATTTGATTTCTCTTTTGTTCATTGTTACATTAAGTAAGTTTTTTAACACAAATAGTAACACATGCAATTCTTTTCAAGACGGAGCGAAGCTGCGCTTTTGAAACACGCAGCAGCGATCCCTCATCTGAACGCCGCTGCATGTTCGTCATAGCGAGCAGTGATAATCTCACTGCTAATTGTTTAGATTCGTCTTGGGGACCGACAGAGCGGACCCCAAGACGGATCCTAAAAGCGCTTGTAACAAGGAGTGTAAACTCCATGTGAACAAGCCCTTACTCTGCAACACATTTTCCAAATGTGCCAAAATCATTTGCAAAGTACTGTACATCAAGTAGATGGCACAGACACACGAGCTGTACTTACGCAATCAGCAGTGAGCAACAGCTGAAATGTATGAAATGTATGAAATGTACATCTATCAGGGGTGCCCTAATGTATCCCTGGTTCACTTTGCCTAAAGCAGAGGAACCACCTCAAAAAGGATGACCCCAATCTAGATACATTATCCTTAACAAACCCTGGTTAAAGACAGTATACTACAGACAAACAGAGCACAAGCAAAACAGAAAACAAATAAGCAAGTGTGGTAAGTCAAGCCGAGATCAAGCAAGGAGAGAATGCAGTACAAAGTACACAGAGTAGGAGAATATCTAAGGCTATGTCTACAAAGGACTGGATTCTCATTGGATTTCAGTATTTAGAATCCACCAAAAATCTAACTGCATCCAGTGCTGTGTAAACCACAATGAAAAATCTGTGCTGTAGTCTACACAGCAGATTTTTTCAGGTTGGTTTTAAAATCCATGGATCTGTTGGATTCCTGCACAATCTGCACCAAAAAACTCAGTCCATTAATGTTAAAATGGCATCGGATTTTTTATGGCATTTTAACATTGCTATGTAGACATAACCTAAGATGCAAGCGAAAGTTCAGAACCAGAGAAATACTTACAAGATAGCAGAACTGTACAAAAGCCAGGACACAAGAGAAATCACAGACATTGAGAAAATAAACAGATGGGTTAAAATACCTCACCCTAGCCATAGATTTGATTCAGGGATGTCACGTCAAGGGAGGAACAGTGAGCCCTGACTGGAACCCAGCCCACTGTCCCTGCCTACTTGACGTGCTGCCCTAGATGGCAGACGTCAACTTGGCGACAGTCCCTGCGCTACTAGAGTGCTGGGGCCGTCAGGAGGTAGAATAGTCAGACAGTCTGGGTCAATACCAAATCCGGAACGCCAAGCCACAAAACAGAACCAGAGGGATAAACGTAAACAAGCCGAGGTCAAACACGAACGGAAGCGAGGTACAAAAACGGAGAGCAAGACATGGTCAGGGAACAAGCCGAGGTCAGGTACACAGATGAGCAAATAACAAGCAATAGCACAAGGAATACAATGCAGCCAGGAAATATCCCAGGCCCAGCACTCAGCCTTCAGGAAGTTTAAATGAGATTCCCGGAAACCAGGAAAAAAGTTGTGTCTAGCCAGCTCACCACATCCATACAGAGAGTCCTATCCGTGCACGTAAGACGTCCAAGGGAGACGGGAGCACATGCAAAATAGAGCGTGGATACAGCACCGGACAGGATCAGATAGATAGATCTTGCAATAAAAAAGCTTCTTTATTAGAACTCCATTAAAAAAGTAGCATCCAAAAAATCGTAGTCTAACGCGTTTCGGGAGGCGAGGCTCCCTTACTCATAGCCTAACAATAGTGCTGAGAATAGAACTTATATACAATATACAATTAAAAGGCATTAAACTCACCTGAAAACCGCGGTGTTCATTTACACGGCGTTACACCATACTTCCGGACGCGGACTCCGAGACCGGAAGTGACGCCGTGACATGCGCACAGGAGCTCAATGAAGCCAACCTGGCAAATGCTCGCGCATGTGCAGAAAGCCCAAACCGAGACATAGTCTCTGGAAAGAGAACAGCGCGGAATCAGGAGGTGAATAAAAGCAAAAAAGACATATGGCATGAGACATAATTAGATAATATTAATATAGTCACTTTTAGCCTTCCTTTTATAATAGTATGGAATATAGAAAAACACAAGTGGTACAAATGAAAATGTTTCAACATATTAACAAACAAACATGATATCATAGCAAGTGGAGGTTGAAGAAATCGTTAATCTCTCTAAAAATGACACAACAAGAATATATTGATAGAATGGGATGATGTAAATAATCCAAGGGAATATACTGTATATTAATAACTTATGTCAATGCGTGTATTGATGTAGCTAAAGTGACAGAATATATTAATTATGAACAAATTCTACATAGTCCATCTAACAATAAGCTACATATATGTGACCCAATCTTTGAATTTGCACTATTCCCTAACGTTAGTAGTGGAACATAATTTCTCTTCTTGCATTTAGTCCCTGAGGGTGAGATGTATTTAGTGTCAATATCCAGAAGGCTTCGCGGTCATGAAGTAGATGTTTGAGATCACCACCACGAGCTGGTTTTATGACCCTGTCAATGCCCATAATACGTAGACTAGTGCAATTATTTTGGTGGATGTCCCTAAAATGCATGGACAAGCTTGAGCGATTTCGTGTAGCCTTATTATCTACATCATTTAAATGTTCTAGGAATCTTGTTTTTAATTTTCTGGAGGTACTGCCTATGTATTGTAAATTACAAGTCGTGCACGCGGCCAAATAGACCACGTAGCACGAGTTGCAATTAATGTATTGCTTTATCGGAAACTTTTTAAATTGCCCCTCACACCGATTAGAATTTTTTTTTTGAAGGATCACATATTGACTGTGCGGAAAGGGGGCCCACACTTATAAAATCACAAAATTTCAACCACGTGGGCTGGCTTTGATCTAATCAAATTGGGGGGATAAAATTCCCCCTAGCGTTTTTTTTTGGGTTGGATTTCTATAATTTGGGGGAGAAAAAGATTCAAAATTTCGTCCTCCTTAGAATAGGAGATACTTTAAGGAGTTTTTTTATTGCATGAAATGATGCAATGATCCAATGCAAAATGAAAAAGTAGTTTTCATTTTTAGATTTGGGGGGTGACGGGACATCAAAAGTCATCCTGGATCTTTTTCTACAATTTTTCAGATCTCATAAGGAGCCGTCAGGTACCCTCTTGATCTCAGCCATTATTATTCTCCTTTTTTTTCACGTGCAAAGTTTGGGCCAAAGAGCATTGCGTTTTGCTCAAATTTCCCAACAGGAGGCCGGGGGGTATTTTCTTGAGAGAAAAACTGCGAATGCAAAAATTTTTTGCTTAGGTATGTTTTGTACTAATACCTCTTTCCGGTTTCCCTACTAATGTTAAATCCAAAAATTTATAGTGTCGAACGAAAAAGGGGAATAGAGTTAAGAGAATTTTGTTGAGATATTCAAAAATTTGGTTGGCAGATACATGGGGCCCCCAAAAATGCCAGGGGCGTCAATTACCGAAAAAAAATTTTTTCCCTTGGATTATTTACATCTCCATTCTATCAATTATTCTTTTGTGTCTTTTTTTGAGAGTTAACGTTTTCTTCCCTCCACTTGCTATGATACATGTTTTTTGTTAATATGTTAAACATTTTTTTATTTTTACCACTTGTGTTTTTCATTTCCAACTATTTATAAAAGAAGGCAAAAGGATATATTTTCATTATTAATTTTTTTCTGCCTATTTTTTTGCTTTTATTCACCTCCGATTTCCGCCCTGTTCTCTTTCAGAGTAGTCTCGGTTTGGGGGTTTTTGCACTTGCGCGGCATTTGCCCCCGGTTGGCTTCATTGGCTCCTGTGGCTTTTTCCGGCGTCACTTCCATTTTCGGAGTCCCGTCCGGAAGTATGGTGTAAGGTTGTGTAAATGAAAACCGCGGTTCTAGGTGAGTTTAATGCCTTTTTAAATTTTATATTTTATATAAATTCATTCTCGCACTATTGTTAGGGTTTTTGAGTAAGGGGGCCTGCCCCCAAAGCGTTTTTAAAAACATTTTTTTTGGGTGTACTTTTTTTTGGAGTTCAATAAAAAAGCTTTTTTATTGCAAGATTATTTATCGATCTTTTCTGGGCGTATCCACGCTCTATTTTGCTGGATTCCCGGATACCGCCCCTGAGCTGAATTTGGGGGGCGGCCCCCGGATCCTCCCTTGGCTGGTGCGACCCCCCCCTGTCCAAGTGGGGACCTCTGTCCTCCCCCAGCTCCCCGAGACGTCATCAGGGTCGGGTCCTGATTCCTGGCAGAAGTTGTCCCTGCCAAATGGCTCCGCCTAGCCCTGACAAGAGACTTAACTTATGGGATTCCAACCCTAAGCTGAGGCTAAAACAGACAGGAACCTCTTATAGGGGCAAAGAGAGAAGAAAGAGGTAGAGGGATGGAAATGGCCCCTGCGAAGACTATCCTGGATATACTTTAGCCTCTCCCTCTGGTGCAGAAAGATTATATACCCAACTTTCAGAAGCAGCTCAATAGGACAGTCATAGGGTCTTTGTAGTGGGAGTAATTTTCAGCCTGTCTCAGAGAACACATCAGAAAAATCAGGGAGGGGGTAAGTCACTGGGAGAAAGAGTGCCCAACAACAGATTTAAACAATATTTAGAACACCTAGGATTCAGTTGAACAACATCAGCCTTATCCCAGTTGATTACTGGGTTGTGAACTTGTAAACACAGTAAATCTGGAACTTCTCTTCTGGTAAATTATCTCATACTAAAAAAGGAAATAACTTTAGAGTGCAAAGTCCTGATGGGGGGAGTTTTCTATAGTAACCATGTTAACTGAGGAAATGAGAATCAATAACGGGATACCCAGTGTGCCAGCAACTCTTGAGTCCAGAAAATTTGCTGCAGAATTGCAGTCGAGAAACGCATTATCGGAAAAAATGGTGGTAGTTATACACAATACAAACAGGCATAATAACCGTTTGTGATACAGTGGAAAATACTTTGCTGCCTAGGTCACCTTCCGAAGAGTAATTGGAGGGGGGGTTTTCTGGACTAGGTGACCTGCTGCCACACAATAGAAACAAAGCCCCATCTGCTTTCAGAAGATTATTTTGCCTATAGGGTATGTGGTAGATCCTAGCTGCATCACCTCTTGATGTGGGCCCATATTGTTAGGTGTGGAGGAAGGGGGCTATCTCAGGTTTTCCCCTTTTGGGGCCCCCATAAACTTTGGGTTCAAGTCATAAAAAACCTTTGCCCTCCGGGGTTTTTGGTTGTGGACAGCTGAACAATAGGTCCTTTAATGTCTCTTACAGCCCTTGACTCACTAGTCTTCCACTGGTCACTGACCCTGGCAAAGAGACAAAAGGCTAAACTCAGCTACTGACTTGTTCTATTATTAACGTGGTCCCAACCCGAAAAAAAGTTAAAGACAAAATTCTGGGGCCCAGGTTTTTAGAAAAGGGCCTAGGCTTAGAACCCTCTGTGCAATGAATGACGAGTTTTCGCACCTTGAATGGGGTAGGCCGAAAATTAGTCCCTTTTGGTGTAATAAAGCGTTTGGTTGAATAAAAACAATATGGCAGGTTTAGCTTAGGCTTCACAGGTGGGTAGACAATAACCACATTCTAGGTGGAAGCAGTCTTCTGCAGTTGAACCATCTGACCTAGGTCTTGAACCAACTCCCCCAACGTGCACTGGTCCCAGTGTCGATTTATTTATGGGATAGGAGGTGGGTTCCCCAAGAAAAATGGGCCTGGAATTGTGTGAGGGGTGCCCTAATGCATTCTTTGCTCACCCTGCCTAAAGCAGAGCAAATACCCCAAAAAGGATAACCCCACAGTGGATATCTTATCCTGAATAAACCCTGGATTTAAGCAGGAGACAATATGCTACAGACAAATGGAGCACAGACAAAATAGAAAACAAACAAGCAAGTGTGGTCAATCAAGCCGGGGTTGAGGCAGGATAGAACAAAGTACAAAATCACAGAGGGTAAAACCCAGTGCAAAAACCCAAAAACCAACCCGAGAAAACAATATACGAGAACCAAAAACCAGGGCACAAGAGAAATCACAAAAGGGATTGAAAAAACTTGGCAGGAAAGGCCTCAGCCAAAGTTGGTTTGGGGGTTAATGAACACGTTGCAAACCCAGGCTGAGGCTAAAACAGACAGGATGGAGCAAAAAAA
>JAODAL010062882.1:0-19527 GCA_025379985.1 Phyllomedusa bahiana
TAACTGCAAAGTAGATCTATCAACAAAGCTTGACTGACCAAAAGTGAAAAAAACACCTGTCTGAAATGTATACAGATATTAAAAGGTATTTTTGGCACCTATCAGTACACCTGTGGTGACTACAAAATTGCTGGATTCAAATTTAACTGCAAAGTAGATCTATCAACAAAGCTTGACTGACCAAAAGTGAAAAAAACACCTGTCTGAAATGTATACGGGATAATAAAAGGTATTTTTTGGCACCTATCAATTCACCTCTGGTGACTACTAAATATCTGTATTCAAATTTAACTGCAAAGTAGATCTATCAACAAAGCTTGACTGACCAAAAGTGAAAAAAACACCTGTCTGAAATGTATACGGATATTAAAAGGTATTTTTGGCACCTATCAGTACACCTGTGGTGACTACAAAGTTGCTGGATTCAAATTTAACTGCAAGGTGGCTCTATCAACACAGCTGCCTGTGCCAAAGTGAAAAAAACACGTATCTGAAATGTATACTGATAATAAAAGGTATTTTTTGGCACCTATCAACCTGTGGTGACTACAACGTTGCTGGATTAAAATTTAACTGCAAAGTAGATCTATCAACAAAGCTTGACTGACCAAAAGTGAAAAAAACACCTGTCTGAAATGTATACGGATATTAAAAGGTATTTTTGGCACCTATCAGTACACCTGTGGTGACTACAAAGTTGCTGGATTCAAATTTAACTGCAAAGTAGATCTATCAACAAAGCTTGACTGACCAAATGTGAAAAAACACCTGTCTAAAATGTATACGGATATTAAAAGGTATTTTTGCCACCTATAAGTACACCTGTGGTGACTACAAAGTTGCTGGATTCAAATTTAACTGCAAGGTGGCTCTATCAACACAGCTGCCTGTGCCAAAGTGAAAAAAACACGTATCTGAAATGTATACTGATAATACAAGGTATTTTTTGGCACCTATCAACCTGTGGTGACTACAAAATTGCTGTTTTCAAATTTAAGTGCAAGGTGGCTATATCAACAAAGCTGGACTGGGCAAAATTGAAAAAGAACACCTATATGAAATGTATACTGAGAATAAAAGTGGAGTTTTAAACCTAAAAAATAGACCTGCAGTTACTAGAAAAGATCTGTATCCTAATATAAGGCAATGCAATGTCTAAACACAGTTTTGGCTGTACAATATCCAGTATCCTTTATAGTGCTTGTCTGCATTTGCCCGTTGGGCCCCCCCCCCCACGTGACTTTACAGCGGTAGATGCTCCTTTAAAATTCTCTGCCTAACTACCTAAAATCTGCAAATCTCTGATCTAACTAACTTCTAAGGAAGTTAGCTAAAAGTAGAGCTGTCTCTGTGAAAAAATAAAATAATTTCGCTGAGCTGTTTGCTGAGCTGTTTGGACAAAGGCAGAGCGCACGTTCTACTGCTATGAGACGCTGACACACACTGATCATGAACAGGAAGGGCTGTTCTATGTAAAACGAGGTCATGTGATTTTTCCAGCCAATCACAACCATACACATCCCAGTCATGACGTCGTACACACATCTCACCCTGCTCTATACTGTTAGCTGATTTGCTGGCCGCCAAAGTGACAGGAAGCGCCGAAAATGGCGCGATATTAATAGATTATGCACAGATTTTAACCTAAATTATCGCGTGATCTAAAAAATCCGATCAACGTAAATACCGTGCCGATTTCAACTTTGTCGATAATAATCGCTCAACACTAGTCATCGGCGATAATCTATTATCGACTATCGGATATCGTCTTGATGACGATAGTCAATGTAATCGCTCATCACTACTCTTTACCACTCCCCCTATGCTGAACCTAAAATTAATGGATCAATGTCAGACACTCTCCACATACATAATTGAACTCGCAAGGGATGCCCTTTATCCCAACTCCTATATGAACTAATTATGGATTGATTACTAGCTACGATTTGCTCCAATCCGGACATCAGGGGGTTATCTATTGGCGGCCACGCATATAAATGTTCTGCCTTTGCAGACACTCTTTTAGTTTATATTACACATCCTCTTGCCTCTATTCCTCCTTGATGTTGGAGTTGGACCGATTTGCCCTATGGTCTAATTTTAAAATTAATATAACTTAATCGGAAACGCTTAATATTGGCCTTTTCCAAACAGTGTGTAATCCGCTCAAAGCCAACTATCCCTTTGTGTAGTCTTAAGAGGGTACAATATACTTGGAAATTAAAATCCTACCCGAGCTCTCAAACGTCTCTTCTGCAAATTTTGACACACATTTCATGGAATAAACAAGTTTTCTTGGTTTGGAAGGGTTAATATCCTCAAAATGACAACTCTCCCTCATTTACTATACCTTATACAAACTATTCCCTTAAATATTACCTCTTCTTTTTGTAGGCGGGTCCAAAGATTCTTTACCTCTTTTGTTTGGTCAATGGGAAGCTCTAGAATGTCTTATTCCACTCTTACTAGATATAAAGATATGAAAGGATTGGGTCTAATGGATTGTAAACAATATTACTTGGCTGTGACCTACTCCCGCACCCTGAACATGGTCTGTCCAGATAATGATAAGCTCTGGGTTTGCCTGGCTCAGGATGTTCACCCCTTTGTCGCTGGTGTCTCTCCCCTGGACCTGAACTCTTTCTATGGTGGGTAAATTTCCCACCACTTTTTGAACACGTCACACTTTAGTGACTCTCCTTACTTACCAATCTAATCTTAACCTAACAAAATTGTCCACTTCTACCCATGTCTGAAAACTCAGTGTTCCCTCCAGAATTGTCATCTCATCCTTTCTTAGGCAGCATAAAGGTCAAATCTCTACATTTAAATAACATAGTGTCTGGATTGGATCTTCTTCCTCTCCTCTCTCCTGAGACAAGATCCTCTGCTTCTGCTCATTTTCGGTATACTCCACTTCTCCATTTCTTCAATTCAATTAAGCGAGTCATTGATGTTGAAGAGCCCTTAACCATGTTTGAAAAACTATGTGCGAGGGGCCCCGGGATCAAGCTAGAGCAACAGGAAGAGACAGACAGTGATAGTTAATGCTAGGACCCCCAAAGCTGTCACTGCCTACTTGCCGGACCGACCCTAAGCGATCGGCGGTAACTGGGTAGCATTCCCTACATTCCCTAAATCTGGCGCAGGTTAGAACTGTCTAGTCCAACTTTGTACCACCATTAAGTTGGCTTACTTTTACGGCACTAGTTGCGTCAAAATTCTGGCACATGTTAAGCCACGCCCCTTTTGCATGAGGGCACACCCATTCTACAGAGGCCACACCCCTTTTGTCTTACTAGGCAAAGAAGTGTCTGACACACATAGTAAATGCGGTGTAAAACCTGTACTCCAAGTGCCTTGATAAATGTGCTCCTATGTCTCTTAAACTCACCACTGAGACATTCCTTTTCTTCCTTTTGTTAATTTTCTTCTGCTCAATCTTCCACATTGCCCTTACTTATTTAAAAATTTTCTCCTTCCTAATGGGCAAGATGCTTCACACTCACGCGCAAATCGATAATTGCCTCCAAATCTCAAGAGACAAGTTTTAAAATTCTCTCTCACTGGTACAAAGTCCCCTCACTCTTTATAAATGCTATCCCTCTGTGTCGGATGTTTGCTGGCACTGTGGTAGAGCGGTGCATACCATGACCCATATCTGGTGGGACTGTAGTTCCCTTACTCATTTTTGGGATGCAGTTTATAAAGTCATTAAGGAAATCATGGAGGAATCTATTCCTTACACTCCAGAAGCTGCCTTCATGTTCATGCTTGAATTTGCAATTCTAATATATAATAAAGACTTTTAGTGTCACCATGTTCAAGCAGCTAAAACCATAATTCCTAGACACTGGAAATCCACTGATCCCACCATTATTGAAGAATGGTTTAGTGAGATGTCACATATCTATCACATGGAGGAGTTTCTGGCCACCTTACCTGATGAGGTCCAACGTTTAAAGAAAATGTGGTATCACCGGTTAAATTTCCAATCATCTCCATTATATTGTTTACTTACAAGTGCACTATCTCCATGTATACTTCAATAAGCATCTTCGTGTCCGTCTAAAAATTTCTAGAGATTTGCTATTCAACAGATCTGTCTCTGTGTACCTTCGCCCTAATTCCCCAAATTCCCCACCCCCTTATATTTATTTTTTCTTTGTTTTTATTTCTTTCCTTTTTTTATTATTTCTAACTTTTATATTGGATTTATCTTTATATATTTACTTGTCTTGCTCAGAGAGAATTTTCTATATTTTCTCATAAAAATTGCAACAAGATCGGTCCTTCATTAAAAAGTTCTTTTATTTATTTTTTTTTTTTCAAACGCAGCTTTATTGAAAGTCATAATAGAAATAACATTACAAAGGCATATGCAAGCAAATGAGCAAAATCGCATCTAATACCAAGGACATATATGATAATACTATCAGTAGGAAATTTTATCCAGGTGCTGGATCTGAAATGAAAAGCATAAGGTTTTCTAAAAAAGGATATAAATTTGCCCAAATCATCATCCATATGTAAATCAAGCTAGATTTAGCACTTGCAATGACAATCAGGTATAAACCATCTACCTGCAAGGAAATAAAAAAACATATAAAAAAAAGAAGAAAAACTGAAAACTCCTAAACAAAGAATAGATACAGACATCATAGACTTCTCGGACTCGACCCGGGCGGACCCCCCACAAAGTGCAACACTGTCGGGAAATGGAAACAGCAACGTATACTCATAAGTCCCAAGAATCAAGTACCTAGACACTGAGAGGACTCACTTTAATGCTGTGGTATTCTGAAGATGCAGAAACATGATCCATTCTCTCCAAACCCAAATCATACAAATCCCGAGATTGAGTTTGATCCGCTCGGATCTCCTCCATCCTCTGCAGACAAAAGACCTCTTTAAGCCACTCGGCTATGGTAGGCGACTGTGTAGACCTCCATTTCCTCGGAATAAGGGCCTTCGCTGCGACCAGCAGGAAGATCAACAAGCTGCCTTTAAGGACACACAGAGGCATTGGGAGAATATGGAGGAGAAGAGCCGAGGGATTATCCTGTAATTTTAAACCAGTAATGACCTCAATTAGCTTAATGATTTTAGCCCAGAAGGGTCGCAACTCATCGCATTCCCACCAAATATGCGACATAGTTCCAGGTGCAGCCCCACATCTCCAGCAAGTCGGCGTGACCTGCGGATAGAAAGAATGCAAGAGCGTGGGCACCCTATACCACTTATAGTTAAATTCCTGGATTCTACAGGAAACCGAGGCTCTGTGTGCCACAACACAGGCCGTGGACCAGTCCTCTGCCTGAAAGGAACAATCCAGCTCCCTCTCCCAACTTGCTTGGAAGGCCGGCGCCAATACAGTGTGATCATTCATCAACAGATTATATATTGTCGAAATCAAATGACTGGGAGGATGTTTCTATGCACACAGAGCCTCAAAGCTATTCAAAGGCCTAGTTAGATCTAACTTTCCCTTTATTGACGTTGAAGAAATGCCTGAGCTGCATATATTGGAGCCATATATTTGGAGATCTACACTGTACTGGGACACAATCTTCATAGCTTTTGAAGAAAGAGGAGGAAATCAAGTCCCCAAACATGGTCAGGGCCAATCGCTGAGCATCCCTATATAACAAGCAAGGGGCAGTGATAGTAAGGGAGGGATTACCCTTCAATGGGGTAAGAGGGCCATTTGCAACCAAGAGGCTAGACTTCCGATTAATTGTTTTACAGGCATGAGGTGGTTTGCGTCACAAAGGGCAGTTGAGACGACCCACTCCCCAGTCGGGTGGTAACAAGCCATGGTATAGACGATAAGGGTACCCCACACATGTCCTCCTCCATCCGCACCCAGCTTTTCGCCCTTTTATAGTGAAACCAATCAACTATCCTGGTGGCCATGGAGGCTATGTAATACAATTTAACATCCGGGAGCGCCAGGCCTCCCCTCTCTTTTGGTCTAATCAACACTTCTCTGGCAATTCTGGGATTTTTGTTTGACCAAACAAATTTCTTGACACTTTTATTAAAGTCTCGGAAAAAGGAATTAGGTATACGAACCGGAGTAGTTTGAAATAAATAAAGCAGTCGGGGAAGGACATTCATCTTCACTATGTTAATCCTTCCCAGCCACGAAAAATCCTTCCCATCCCATTTGGAAAGGTCCCCTATTATCCTTTGCAGCAAGGGGAAGAAAGTAAGCACAAATATCCGATCACTTCGGGCTGGTATCTTAAAACCCCCAAAATAGGTAAAAGACTCTTTAGCCCTTTAAAGGGGGGGAAAAAGACACCCCCAGTTCCCCAACTTTTGGGGGCCGTCCATCGAAGCATTCATAGCCTCTACTTTTGGAATAGTTCACCTTGAAGTTACTAAGGGCACCAAATCTAGCTATGATTTCCATCAGCGCAGGGAGGGACACACCCGGTTGGGTAAGATACAGCAGCAAGTCGTCTGCAAATGCAGCACATTTGTAAATTTCACCCCCTTAATAATCCACTCCCCCTAATTTCCTCCGTAGCTCTGATAGCCTGCAACAAGTACTCCATTGCCACGACATAAAGGAGGGGTGAAAGGGGACATCCCTGCCTCGTGCCATTATTGATTTTAAAAGGGGCCGAAAGCGAACCATTTACCCTAATCTGGGCCGACGGATCAGTATAAAGAGCAAATATTTTCTGCCTCATCAAAGGGCCAATCCCAACGCCCGACAGAGCAGACTCCAGAAAAGCCCAGTCCACCCTGTCAAACGCTTTTTCAGCGTCCAATGATAAAAGCATCATCGGTATTCTCCTATGCTGCGCATAGTGAATAATTGAAAAGGTTTTTAAGGTGTTATCTCTAGCTTCCCTAGAAGGGGCAAAGCCTACCTGATCCAAATGGATAAGGTCGGGGAGAATAGTTGAAAGTCTAAGGGCCAACATTTTAGCGTAGAGTTTCGTGTCCATATTGATATAGGGATATGGGCCTATAACTGGAGCATAACAATGGATCTTTATCTGGTTTGGGAATCACAGTAATCACTGCCTGCAAGAAAGATGGGGGGAAAGGTTGGCTTGAAGATACCGTATTAAAAGAATCCAAAAGGGGGCCTGTGAGCTCCTCTCTAAACATTTTATAAAATTTCGCTGTGTACCCATCTGGCCCAGGACTCTTCCCCAGTGGTAGGCTAGCTATAGCCTGTTGCATCTCAGCTTCAGAGAACGGGAAACCAATACTTGGGGCCTAATCCTGCCAATTGGCCTGGGGGCATATTGTTCCACAAAGTCTTTAAGCAAGGATGGATTCCCCCTACCCTGCGGATGTTATACAACTTATTATAAAAATCACGAAGCAGCCCAGGATGTTAGGAGTGAGGTATGTGGTATCTCCTGCGTTATTTTTAATAGAGGGGATATATAAAGATGCCTCCTGTCCCTTAAGGCCCTAGCCAACATTCTGCTCGGCTTGTTGCTCCACATGTAATAGGAGCCAGCACAAAGTTGTCTATATCTGTCTGATTTCTTATCAAGGAGGAGCCTAATCTCGTGCCTAGTACTCAATAAAACACGTAGATCAGCCTCAGCCAAAGACATTTTATGAGCGCTCTCCAATGAGGCCAGTTTAGCTAAGAGGGATTGAAGCTTAGCGGCTGCTTCTCTCTTTAGCCTAGCACCATGCTTAATGAGGATCCCACGCGCCACGCACTTCAACGACTCCCTTTTAAACTGAGCAGCAGTAGGATCTGCCTCATGATCTTTGATAAAATGCTTCATTGTCGCGGACAAATCCGCGGCACAAGCCGCGTCATTAAGCAAAGATTCATTCAATCTCCAAAGAAACATCTTACTAGTTTGATTCGGCAGGGATAGCGTGCAATGCACTGGCGCATGGTCCGACAGCAAGATGCTACCTATACTTGATTCTTCAACCTGGGGCAGGAGGGCATGTTGAAGGAAAATGTAATCTATGCGGCTATAACTCCCATTGGGGTTGGAGTAGAAGTAGTAGTCTCGTACAGTGGGATTCAAAAGACGCCACACATCACACAGCTGCAATCGAAACAGGAGGTTACGTATTTTGTTCAATTTATTAAAGGGGATAAAAGAATGACCCGATGTCGTGTCTATTTCAGGCTGCAGTGCAACATTGAAATCCCCGGACAATATAACCCTGCCTTGAGCAAATATTGTGAGCTCATCTAAAACCGCTGTGAAGAAAGAAAGTTGGCCACTGTTTGGAGCATAAATGTTAGCGAAAGTGTATGTTACACCGCCAATCTCGCATTTCACAAATATATAACGTGTTACGGATGTGGTAGTGGATCCTCTGGACCACCACAAGCGATGACGTAAGCCACGCCAGGGAACAGAATCTAAGGTCCGGTTTTTACCAGAGCCCGCCGCAAGGCGGGTTGGGCTTGCTGCGGCGGAATACTACCAGGTCGCTACCCCCCGACGCAACTTGCTTGCGCTGCCAGCCGAGGTGTAGCGTGGTACAAAATCGTGAAGCAGGCTCGTATTCGGGGACAGGCAGAAGGTCAGGACAGGCGGCAATGGTTCATGGTCAAGTGACGGTGGCAGAAGGTACGGTACACAGTAAACGGGATAAGACACTTATGGAACGTTTCCTCTCCAGGCACAAGGCACTATCGATTCGGCAAAGGTGCTGGGGAAGAGGCAGGGCTTAAATAGGGTCCGTGCCCGGTGAGAACCAATCACCGGCGCACTGTCCCTTTAAATCTCCCGGCAGTGCCGCGCGCGCACTAGAGGGCGCGCGTGCACCCGGCCGGCAGCAGGAGCGCGCGCCAGGACGGGACCAGGAGCGTGGACGGGTAAGTGCGCCCCAGACGTGCCGGGGTGTCCGCGGCCCGAGCGTCGGGCCGCGGCACCGGCCGCAGCAGGAGGTGCTGCGGCGTTGCGGGTGTGCCTGCGACCCGACACGAGGGTCGCAGGGACACCCGTAACAGTACCCCCCCCCCCTTAGGCCTCCCCCTCTTTCTGGCCCGCATAAACTTAGACAAGAGACCCCTATCCAGGATGTTTTCCTCCGGCTCCCACGACCTTTCCTCTGGCCCAAACCCCTTCCAGTCCACCAAAAAAAAAATCGTCTCCCCCGAACCGTCTTAGTGGCCCAAATCACTTTTACGGCACAATCATTGGTGGAATCAGCTACGGGAGACAGGAGAACCACGGACCGAGAGAAGCGGTATTAGGTGACCGTCTTCAGTAGGGAACATGGAAGGAGGTTGGGATGCGCATGGTCGGAGGGAGCCGGAGCGTGTAGGCCACAGGATTAACGCGCCTCAGGACTGCAAAGGGACCTAAAAAACGGGGACCCAGCTTGTAGCTGGGGATTTTAAAATGGATATATTTGGCAGACAGCCACACCTTATCCCCCGGGACAAAGAAAGAGGGGGTCTTCTTTTTTGTCCGCTTGGGTCTTCATACGGGCCGAGGCCTGACGCAGCGACTGGCGCGTCTCCCTCCAGACAGCGGATAGGTCACGGACCAGACTGTCCACAGCAGGGACATCGGGAGGCAGTGGGCAGTGGAAGGGGTGGGCGGGGATGCCGACCAAAGACAATGGAGAAGGGGGATGCCCCAGCGGAATCAGAGTCCAGGGAATTATACGAAAATTCCGCCCAAGGTAGTAGACTGGACCAGTCATATTGTTTTGCAGAAATGAAGTGGCGGAGAATAAGTACACAAGGACCTGATTCACCCTCTCCACTTGCCCATTGGATTGTGGGTGGTACGCAGAGGAGAAGTCCGTTCCACTGCAGTAGCGAGCAAGGCCTCGCCAAAATCTCGAGACGAACTGGACTCCCCGACCGAGACTATGTGTAAGGGGAGTCCATGCAGACGGAAAATGTGTTTAAAAAAATATTGGCGAGCCTAGGCGCAGAAGGAAGGCCCACGGCAAGGGAACAAAATGAGCCATCTTGGAAAAACGGTCAGTGACTATCCAAATGACCGTATAAACCTCAGAGGGCGGTAAGTCAGTTAGAAGTCCATGGCAATATGCTCCAAGGACAGCTAGCACTGGCAGAGGTTGGAGTAGTCCCCGCAGGATTCTTTGGCAGGTGACTTATTGCGGGCACAGGTGGTGCAGGCCCCCACAAACTCCTTTACATCGTTAACGAGACCAGGCCACCAGTAGAACCGGGAAATCAACGAACAAGACCTTCGAACCCCAGGGTGTCCGGCTATGCGGGAACAGTGACCCCATTTCAGGACCCTCACGGAACGCAGGGCGCACATACGTCTTCCCTGGGGGTACACCTTGGAGGTTAGTGGGAGCCACAGACATCAGACGTTCCGGGGGTACAATATGTTGTGGGGCCGCCTCTTCCTCCCCACTAACATCGGAGGCACAGGAAAGAGCATCGGCCTTGAGGTTCTTTTCTGCCGGTCGGAAGTGGATGATGTAGTTGAAACGGGCAAAGAACAGAGACCATCTCGCTTGACGAGGATTCAGACGTTGTGCTGTCTGGAGATAGAGGAGGTTTTTGTGGTCAGTGAAGATATTCACGGGGAAACGAGCACCCTCCAGGAGGTGGCGCCATTCTTCTAGGGCAAGTTTAATGGCTAAAAGTTCCCGATCCCCGATGGTATAGTTCTTCTCTGCTGGTGAGAAGGTCCTGGAAAAGAACCCGCAGGTCCGAGTCTTGCCCTTGGGCCCCTTTTGGGTGAGCAGTGCTCCAGCTCCTATGGAAGAGGCGTCCACTTCCAGAAAGAAGGGTTTCTCGGTATCTGGCCGGGATAACACCGGTGCGGAGGCGAATGCTGCCTTCAACTTGGAAAAGGCTTCTTCGGCGGCCGGAGGCCACAGTTTCGGGTTGGCATGTTTTTTAGTAAGGGCCACAATTGGTGCTAACAACGTTGAAAAACGCGGATGAATTGCCGGTAGTAATTTGCGAAACCCAGGAAACGTTGTATAGCCCGCAGGCCAACAGGTCGGGGCCACTGTAGGACGGCAGAGAGTTTGGTGGGGTCCATCCGCAGACCCGTATCAGAGATTATGTATCCAAGGAACGGGAGGCTGGTCTGGTGAAATAGGCACTTTTCCAGTTTAGCGTATAGATGGTTCTCGCGCAGGCGTCTCAGGACCTGGCGCACATGTAACTGGTGGGATCCCAGATCGGGTGAGAATACCAGGATGTCATCTAAGTAGACCACTACACAGACATATAGGAGGTCTCTGAAAATGTCATTGACAAATTCCTGGAAGACGGCCGGAGCATTGCATAAGCCGAAGGGCATTACCAGATACTCAAAGTGCCCATCACGAGTATTGAAGGCCGTCTTCCACTCGTCGCCTTCCCGGATCCGGATGAGATTATATGCCCCCCGCAAGTCCAATTTGGAAAAGACCTTGGCTCCCCGGAGACGGTCAAAGAGTTCCGTGATTAAAGGCAGAGGGTACCGGTTCTTGATGGTGATCTTATTTAGACCACGGTAGTCAATGCACGGTCTCAGGGATCCATCTTTCTTCTCCATAAAGAAAGATCCATCACCCGCCGGAGAAGTAGATTTGCGGATGAAACCCTTTCATAGATTTTCTTCTACATAGGCCGACATCACCCGAGTTTCGGGTACGGAGAGCGGATAGACCCTACCCCGGGGAGGACTAGTCCCGGGTAGCAGGTCTATGGGGCAATCATATGGGCGATGAGGAGGAAGTGTCTCAGCTCGCTTCTCGGAAAAAACGTCTTGGAAGTCCTGATAAGGTTGCGGTAAACCAGGTAGTGGCTTGGGAGAGGACTGTGGAGGACTGGGGCGCACCCGGCGGGGTGCCGAAAGACAACGAGACTGGCAGTCCGGGCCCCAGCGCAAAACTTCACCCGTCTTCCAATCCAGCATAGGGGCGTGACGCTGTAGCCAAGGAAGCCCCAGTAGAACAGCCGAGGAAGAACGGGGTAACACAAAGAACGTGATCCTTTCCCTGTGCAGGGCTCCTATTTGTAGGACCACTGGTTCAGTCCGGTAGTGGATGGAGTCGCTTAATAGTTCACCACTGACGGAGGAGATGACCAAGGGTTGGTCTAGGCGGACCACCGAGAGACGATACTTGGTCACCAACGAAGCATCCATAAAGCTCCCAGCCGATCCGGAATCCAGGAAGGCCGACACTCGGAACGAGATTCCGGAATTGGACGTAACCAGAGCTGGCAGCATGAGCCGTGGAGAGGGATTACTCACACCTAGGGACGCCTCTCCCACGAATCCTAGGTGCGTGCGTTTCCCGGACGTTGCCGAAGAAGTGGGCAACCCCTACGGAAGTGTTCGGGGCTGCCGCAGTAGAGACACAACTTCTCCTCACGCCGTCGGGCAAGCTCTTGCGGAGACAGGCGGGTACTGTCCACTTGCATGGCCTCTTCCAAGGCTGGCTGGGAGGGAGGCAGTGGGGGACGCTGAAACACTGGCGCAAGACGGGGTAGCCGACGTGTTTGAGCTGGTTCGCGTTCCTGGCGGAGCTCCTCCCGTCTCTCCGAGAAACGGATGTCTATGCGGTTTGCCAGATGGATGAGCTCACTTAATGACGTCGGAGAGTCCTGGGTGGCGAGGGCATCCTTGATCTGGCCCTTCTTGAACGTGGCGCACAACGCAGCATCATTCCACGCAAATTCAGAGGCTAAGGTGCGAAATTGCACGGCGTAGTCTCCAACGGAGGAGTTCCCCTGCTGTAGGTTTAATAAAGAGGTTTCAGCAGACGAGGCGCGGGCAGGCTCCTCGAAGACTCTGCGGAACTCCTGCAAGAATGTCGCCAGATCAGCTGTGATAGGATCGCCTCGGTCCCAAAGTGGCATCGCCCAGGCCAGGGCTTTCCCGGATAGGAGACTGACCACGAAAGCCACCTTGGACCTTTCGGACGGGAACTGACCAGCCATAAGTTCCACGTGGAGAGCACACTGGGTGATGAACCCCCTGCAGGCCTTAGAGTCCCCCTCAAACTTCGTCGGCATGGACAAGCGGAGTTTAGGGCCAGCAGATGTCCCCGGAACGACTGCTGCTGCTTGAGCCACGGCCGCCGTTTGTTGCTGCTGAGTGGCCAGGAGCTGCTGCATCATAGTAGTCAATTGGTTCAGCTGTTGCGCTTGCTGCGCGATCTGCTTAGATTGCTGAGCCACGGTGGTAGTGAGGTCGGAGACGCTTGGTAGAGGCACCTTGGCGGGATCCATGGCCGAATCGAACTGTTACGGATGTGGTAGTGGATCCACTGGACCACCACAAGTGATGACGTAAGCCACACCAGGGAACGGAATCTAAGTAGGTCCGGTTTTCCCCAGAGCCCGCCGCACCGCTGGATGGACTTGCTGCGGCGGATTACGACCAGGTCGCTACCCCTGACGTGACTTGCTTGCGGTGGCAGCCGAGGTGTTGCGTGGTACAAAATCGTGAAGCAGGCTCGTAGTCAGGGACAGGCAGAAGGTCAGGACAGGCGGCAATGGTTCGTGGTCAAGGGACGGAGGCAGAAGGTACGTTACACAGTAAACGGGATAAGACACTTTTGGAACGCTTCCTCTCCAGGCACAAGGCACTATCGATTCGGCAATGGTGCTGGGGAAGAGGCAGGGCTTAAATAGGGTCCGTGCCCGGTGAGAACCAATCACTGGCGCACTGTCCCTTTAAATCTCCCGGCAGTGCCGCGCGCGCGCACTAGAGGGCGCGCGTGCACCCGGCCGGCAGCAGGAGCGCGCGCCAGGACGGGACCAGGAGCGTGGACGGGTAAGTGATCCCCAGACGTGCTGCGGCATTGCGGGTGTGCCTGCGACCCGACACGAGGGTCGCAGGGGCACCCGTAACATAACGCGCCGCCTCATCCCTTTTAACGTCTAAAATTTGGACCGACAGATTCTTGTGGAAAAAAATGGCTACTCCCTTAGTTTTATTTATAGGGTTACTACTATGATACCATAACGGATAATATTTGTTCCTAAATGAGTCCAACTGACCCGACAGGAGATGAGTCTCCTGCAGGCAGAGGACCTGTGTCTTGCTTATGCATGTTATAAAGCACCTGGGATCTTTTCTCAGGGACATTAAAACCCTTAACATTAAGGGAAGATATTTTAAGCGTCACCATATTGAAACTTTTGGGTAAATATTTCCCCAGTGCGCGAGCAAAGGATCTCCTCCCCGGCCGAGTCCGATACAGCCAACATTCTGCCAATAATCAGTAATTTGTAAAAAGCAGAACAAAAACCGACCTATAAGTTGGAATATAGGCAAGTATAACAAACTAACAATTGCAGCTCTCTTTGCTGCCATAAACGAACACATGGTGCCCGCTGTCTCCACCTACTGGGGGGTATCTGGACCACCTAACACAAACGTATAGGTTTCTGAGGTAGCCGATCAGCGTACCCAGGGAGATCGCGCAGGGACCAAGTGCCGGGTTTACATTTCCACATCCTCAGATTATCAAGCACATTATAACAGAGCCAGCGCAATAGTAGCATTAATTCTAAACAGACCCACTCATAACAGTAACATCTAACACAAAATTAATATTAGCAAGAAGACCTATAGTAGCATCAAAACTAGACCCAAATAGTGGTGCTCCACAAATATAAGCAACCATACCCATAGCAACAAGCTTTGCAGAGACCGAGCCACCATCATTGGGTAGCATAGGCCAACCTCTGTTTAGTAGCGGAATTTCAAAACGTTCTTTTATTATTAAATTCCCATAAAAGACATTAATTCACAATTTCCCAGTAGCATGTTCACATGTCAAAATAAATTATAGAGTATACTCAAGTGCTTTGGTGCAGCTACACTTAGCCGTTCATCGCTGCTCCCACATAGGTGAACTGGAGATGCTGACAGCCGAGCGGAACAAAATGCACATCATGCAACGTTTCGGGGATAAACTCCTCCCCTTCCTCAAGCATGCATACTACAGGTAACACCCTCCTTTTATACATACACGAACACTACAAGTTAAAATAACATTAACCCCTAATATATATCTACAAGAATACGCTAAGGTTAGAGCACTCATTTAGAGATTTTGGCGTCATAGCCTCTAACATGGCACTCCAATATGCCTCTCTCTTTAATAATTTAATCCCTAACTGGGAACCGTCCCTACAGGCAACTCATTCCAGCATACACCAGTGCAGTTCTGAGAGCCCATGCTTTTCCTCTACGAAGTTTCTGGCAAGCGATGTTTCGCCAAAACTTTTTTTTATCATTATCCAACATATCCCCAAGGCCAATATTTTGATCAAGTGCCATTTTTTTTTATTCCTAAATTGACGGATCGTTGATCTATGTTCATTAATCCTAATTTTAATTGGCCTACTAGTCTGCCCTACATATATCTTGCCGAAAAGACATTTTATCATATAAACCGCCCTACTGCAATCGCATGTATGGAATCCTTTTATTCTTATAGGGTAACCCTTAGTAGAATGTTGTATTTGTTCTACCTTAATTGTGGGTGAACAATTCTGACATCGCAAACATGCAAAAGTACCTGACCTAGTTGTTCTCAGGACAGTTTAGCAACTACTTTTATCCTTACTTTTTAGGTCTGAAGAGATCAATTGTTGACTTAATGTTCGGCCTTTACGATAAATCCATTGTGGAGGATCCCTAAACAAATGCCCATATTTGGCATCAGATCATATAATTTTCCAGTATTTTAAAATGGCTTGTTTGATAATCCGTTCATGGTTGTCATATACTGACATAGAGGTAAACTTTTGTTTCCCTTTTCTTTACTTTAACATGTAATAAATCAGATTGAAAATGCGCGAACACCTCCCATGGTCTTCAACTCCTCCCTTTCATAACCTCTACTCACAATCTTATTAATGATTTTCTCCATATTTTCCATATATTTTGCACCATCAGAGCATATATGACGTGCTCTGATGAACTGGGCTTTAGGTATCCCTTTAAAGACCTGAGGCGCATGTTGGCTGTTGCGATGCAATACATAGTTGCAATCGGTGCTCTTCCCATACAATGTAGTACTAAGGGCTTTCCCTTCTTTTTTAACCCATACATCAAGATATGACAACACTTCTTGGCTTTTGGCAAGATAAAATTTGATAAGAGGATGAATGCTGTTCAGGTATGCAACGAATTGCTCCAGCTGTGGCTCCGAACCCGACTATAGCAGGAACACTTCGTCCACATATCTGAACCATATTTACTATTTTGCCATAGGCAAACTTAAACGCTATCAGTTCTCAATCTATAAAGCACTCAAACTTAACTTTTATTATGTATAACACTTAACCTCGATACACACTATTTAAAAACCTGATTTCTAACCTCTCAATTTATCCCTTTCTAATTGTGAAGGAATAACTCGTTTTCTATTATCAAGTCTGGTGGAACACCACCTATTGACAGGGGAACCTTATATATACAGTGATTTACTAACTCCAATAAGGGATCCAAAACATCTTACTTGGGCAGTCATCCCTAATCCAATGGACATAAAACATATAAGGTTTCCTTGTGAGACCATCTGCAGCGGGTGACACTGTAGAAAGAGGTGAGAAATCACAACTTAAAATGTCATGGCTGACCTCCCCAACATGTTTCACCAACTAAATGGCTTCATCAGGGGATAGCGGTCCGGTCCCATGTGGTCTGGCTCATTTCCTTTTATATCATCTTAGGTACACACCCTATTCAGGTGCTCACCAATTGGCCACCAGAGATTCAACAATACCCATTCCCCATTTTACTCTCCTGCATGCATACTGGAACTATTTACTGCTGCTGCTGCATTCTTATAAACAAAATTCCTCAGTCAAATTCACCATCTCCATAGCGGGCTTGCGCCCTATCTTACCATGCCGCCCGCGCACTGTACCAATAGACATTTCTGCCCTAACTGTGACGAACTTCCGTCCAGCTTCTCTCAGATTATTGCATCTGCACGGCTCACCTAGAACGGACTAAGCAGAATAGGTATTGCATTTTACAGCACACTACTAATTTTGTCACTTCCCATAAACCTTTTCTCCTCTATGTCTAATATGCATATTCATTGGGAATATGTGCTCCATTATACTGTACACTGCTATCTTTGTCTCTTCCCATAAACCTCTTCTACTCTGTATCTAATATACATATTAATTTTAATAAAGCTTCAGGCCTTATGATTAGCCCGTCCCCCCTCCCACAACTTCACCTCCCACCTTCCCCACCAAATATTCTTTCTTACAGGTCTCAGCTAGTTACCTAATTCATTAAGTAACAATGGAAATATGCAGAAATGCTATTACATTCATGCTCTATTGTATTTGCATACATTATATTGCATATATTGTATTTGTGGTTAGCACAAAATCTACGCAGTCGGTAGAAACAAAAAATGTATACGTAAATAGATTGTAATTTACTCCAGAACTGCTTCTCGTCATAGCAACGTAAGTGTATATATTATATGATTTAGTTTCTAACAAATTCTTTATGCAAAATAAAAAATATATCCAAATTTGTTAAATAGAAACTATGGCCTCATGTGATACTGGGAAAGTGAGGGACAAAGAGGGGGCAGGAGGGGGATAAGGGAAGAGAGAAAAAAAAAACAACGTAAGTGAACTCTGGTGCTCCTATAGTCATATATTCAACCATGCTTATACCACTGACCGTACTTAATCACATATATTATGTTTCTTCAAAAATTATATAGGGAATCAGCAGGATTAAATAAATGCTGAAAATGAAAAGGAGTTATTCCTTCACAATAAGAAAGGGATAAATTGAGAGGTTAGAAATCAGGTTTTTAAATAGTGTGTATCGAGGTTAAGTGTTATACATAATAAAAGTTAAGTTTTAGTACTTTATAGATTGAGAACTGATAGAGTTTAAGTTTGCCTATGGCAAAATAGTAAATATAGTCATTAAAAGTTACTCTTTGTTCTCTTGTTAGATTCCCCTTTTTTTGGAGACTATTTGACATATCTGAACCATGAAACAATATTTTCCTTTGAAGTCTGAATAAAGACAAAATTTTTTTTCAAGAAACATCATGAAAATATTGCCGTAACTCGGAGCTACAGGGCACCCCATCGAAGTCCCCTGGAGCTGCAGATAAAACTTGTCGCAAAACCAAAAAAACATTTTTGGTTAACACTATCTCCAATAGCTGTAACAAAAAAGAAATTTAAATGAAATTAGATAAAGTTGCATTATTTCAAAGGACTTCCTCACTGCCGAAACCTCTTCAACATAAGGAATATTTGTGAACAAGGACAATGTCCAAAGTACATATCCAAGTAACATTGGAACAGTCTATCAGGTCCTGAAACACTGATAAAACATAATGGGTCCTTCTTAACAACTGAACTGCAGAGACCATCAAGGGAAAGCAGCTAATGGTTTGAGCAAGGAATCTATCCCAGAGACATTTGGTCCCCCCCGGGAGGAGTTTCAATTGATTTTTGTACCGGTACTCGTGGGTTTTACTTTCATCAACATCCGTTTGGGTCTGCAATAGTAATGATGTCTTTATCCACCGCTTCCGACAAAGTCTCCTCTTTACTAGCCAATATTTCTTTTGTTGGATCACCTTTTAACTCTCTATGCACCAAGGGGTCAGCTAATTGTGATCTTGCTTCTTGTAAATATTGAACAATATCCATAATAGTCCAAGACGCACAAATCCACTCACCTGAAAGAATAATTGATTTGTGGACAGCCACAGGGGCATGGGTCTGTCTGAGGCACCACCTGTGAACTAGAACAAGAAGTCCGCATGATGGCGGAAAAAGATTCAGCACCGTTTGGGTAAATAAAATATTCTTCTTTATTGTATCAAATCATTAAAATCCAGACACGACAGACAGAGTCAACGCGTTTCGGGTAAGCACCCTTAATTTTGACTTAAAAAACAGACACTCAATAAACATATTTAAAAGAAAACAAAACCAATGACTGCCCGAACACATATCATGTGACATGATGCAAATAACATACGTTTTTTTAGAACATATTTAAAGACACAGGCAAAACATGTATGACAAAGTCTCCTTGCAAAAAAAACAAAAAAAACAAGAAGATAAATGTGCGAATAAATGTGAAGAAAAAAAAACATGAAAATGAATGTGAATAAATGTGGGGAGAAAAAAAAAAAAAAAGAAAAAAAAGGAACATAAACATGAGTGTGAATAAAGGTGAATGGAGAAAGAAAAAAAAACACGGAAAAAGGAAAAAATTGAACGTGAAAATGAGTGTATGAGTAAATGTAATGGAGAGAAAAAAAAAAAAGACATACAAATGAATGTGTAAATAATATAATGAAAGAAAAAAAAAGGAAAAAAGAAAAAAAAAAAATTTGAATACATTTTGGATATTGTTGCATATCTTTTGAAACATAACTTTTTTTCAATTTGATGATCAATTTTTTTCTCCAGACGTTGGAGCGCCAATGGGGCGAAATTTTTCCCCCCTCACTGGCGAATCTTTACATTCTTGGTGGGAATCACGGTACATTTTTCAGTACATAAACCTTTTTTTTGCTTAATTCCCTGTTTGGGGGGATTTTTTCGTACAATCC
>JAODAL010062883.1:0-19526 GCA_025379985.1 Phyllomedusa bahiana
GGAAGTGCGGGCTGGACTTAAAAAAAGCCCAAATTGACATGGGTGGAGAAAACAAGGGATCAAGGACCAGACAAAGGGAAAAACAGGGAACTGGAAAAATTTCGCGAGGAGCTGCCAAAAGAGAAAATGCTCAGTGAGAAGAGCCGTCGCTTGGGATGCAAAGTTCGGGGGTTAAATTCTGACGTGGCTAGTGGGGTGGCCCATCCTGCCGCAACGCGCAGCGCCCCCAGTGGCAACATGCCTTGCGCCATTAAAGGCCCCACCCCCATGCGAAGGGAGCTGTTTCTCTTTGAATCTTTCCCGGCCCAGATGTCCTGCTCTCGCTTAGGGCGCAGCGTCGTTAGCGAGGCGATTGCAAAGAGACAACAGTTCGTAAACCCATCCCTAACGTGAAAAAGCTGATCGGCCCCTGTCCAAATTGTTGGTACTGCGTCCCCCCCTTTCCAAATGGTGGACTCTCAGTTCAGAGTTCTAATGGCTTGTCCCGAGCCAAGATGGAGAGTTCCAACCCGAAATTTTCTTTTCCAAAAAAGGGGCAAAAACCGCACTTCATAATATGTAAAACAGAAGTGGGCAGTCCTTGGCTTTCGGTTTGTTAAAAGGTTTAAAAGCAGCAGGCGTCTGGAGCTGAAATTTCGGTTCGGGGCCCCATTTCATGTCCTTTTGGCCCATGGGTGAATGTGTTTCCCGGGCCCCGGCACACAAAATTGGACAGGAGACCCCGTTTCCCCCCACTTGTCAAATGCGGCCCCTGCGCCAATGTCCCCTCCTCCTCCTCCACCAGCCCCCTTCAGCCTCCACAAGTACCTCATTACCATGTGTAGGGCCAGGGGTGTCACGCAGTTTACACCTGGTTCCCTCGGCGAACGAAGTCACACAGGAATGCTCCGTCTGCAGCAAGAAATCGGTGGGGGCTTTTCGGCCAACTGAAAATGGGAAACCCCAGGTGACGGAAAATGGGAGGAACTGGTGTCGCGCTGCCCCGAGGGGGATGGCCCATGCGCCCTGCGGGCCCCTGTTCTTTGGTTTTTAAAAGGTTCCTGAAGTTTCCCGTTTTTCAGAACATTTAAAAATGGCCAGGAAACTGTGCATGCACTTATCCATTCTACAAAGCCAGGAAAAACCCCCCTCGAGTTTTCGTGGGAGAAGGGCCCCCCCAACACACTTGATATGCGATGTTTCCCCCGTTGGAATTCCCCTGACAGATGGCTGCTGTAGAACGAGAAGGCCATTTAAATTTTTTGTTTTTCCAGGCGGACGGGTATCCCCTGTGTAACTTTAATGTCAGCCCTGGAGCTCATGCTGACACCCGCGTTTGTTGGGCCTTCGAGGAGGCCCCATTATTTGTCAGTGCCAGGACTACGGGGTGAATACGTCTTCCACTGCTTCATGTCTGGAACGACGGGCCGTCTTTCCCCCTTGGGCCGGTAGGCGCTTCCCGGGGGGGCCCCACCCTTGGGGGCCCCTCCCGGGGGCCGCCTACCTTGCCCCGAAGGCGACGGCCCCTGCGGCGGGTCCGGCGCGCGACACTTACGGGGCCCCCCGGACCCGCCGCCCTCTTTAAGCAGCGAGGAGATGATGACATCCTCCCGCGCCCCTGTATTCCTGGCCGGCCCCGCAGGCTTCCCGGCCGAGGAAAACCGGGGGCAATCCGGGTGGGGGCGTGATGATGTCACGCCGCTAGCGGAAACAAGCTCCCGGAGGCGGACCCCGCAGGGGCGCGGGTGGTAAGTAAAGTTTTTAAATCTTTTTTTTTCATCACAGGGGACATGGTACAGGGGGCTACAGGGGACACACTGGCTACAGGGGGGCCACAGGGGACACTGGCTTACCAGGGGACACTGGCTACAGGGGGCTAAAGGGGAACTGGCTACAGGAGGGCACTGGCTCAGGGGACACTGGCTACAGGGGGGCTACAGGGGGCCCTGGCTACAGGGGGACACTGGTACAGGGGCTACAGGGGACACGCTGCAGGGGACACTGGCTAAAGGGGGAATGGTCAGGGGACACTGGTAAGGGGAAACCGGCTACAGGGGGCTACAGGGGACACTGGCTACAGGGGACACTGGCTACAGGGGGCACTGGCTACAGGAGGCTACAGGGGGCACTGGCTACAGGGGACACTGGCTACAGGGGGCTACAGGGGACACGGGCTACAGGGGCAACGGGCTACAGGGGACACTGGTACAGGGCAACGGGGTTACAGGGGGCTAGGGGGGACAATGGCTACAGGTGGCGGAAATGGCTACAGGGGGGCTTCAGGGGCCACTGGCTACTGGGGGCTACAGGGGACCACTGGCTACGGGGGAAAAAGGTTTACAGGGGGGTTACTGGTTTGGGGGGCCCTATAGGGGAAACTGGCTTACGGGACACTGGCTACAGGGGGCTTCAGGGGCCGGGGCAAACAAGGGGAAATGGTACGTTGGCTACGGGGGTCCATTGGTACAGGGGGAAATGGCTACGGGGGGGGGATTTTTTAAAAGGGGGGTTTTTAAAATACGGGGGGGCTTTTTTTAAAGGGGGGGCATACAAAAAGGGGCTGTATAAAGGGTTTATATTTAAAGGGGGTATGTAAATGGGGCTTATCTATAGGGGGTTTTATATACAGGGGGTAATTTTTGGGGGACCAAATTTTTTTACAGGGGGCTATTTTAAAAGGGGCCATAAAATCTTACAGGGGCTGAAAAACCTCCCTTTCAGGGGGCAAGCATTTTGTACCAAACCAAAAAGGAGCGTTTTACTATCTATTTGGGTCTTGTACCTACCTACTAAATTGGGGGGAAAAAATTTACAAACCTTTTTTTTTTAATGGGTGGTTTTCCTTAACACATGGGGGGGAAAAGGATTCTAAGAAGTTTGGGGGGTTTTAAAAATTCTGAAAGGGACGAGTTGCGGGCCGGGGGCAAAAAAGGTGTCATGGGGGTTTGGGAAAGGGAAGGGAGGAAAAAGAAGGGATTAAAAAGGGAACAAACTAAATTCAGAGATGGGTTCCTGTGGCCCCCGGGGTTGTCGGGGTTACTTTTGTTTTTATTCAAACCAAGTTCTTTTAGTTTTCTGTCAGTATGGTGATTAGTGGGTTTTAGGGCCCGGTGTTTTTTGGGGTTTCAAAAGTTTGTTAGCAGTAATCTATATTTTGGGTTTCTGTGAGTATTTGGGTTTGTTTTTTTTTTTTTTTTTTTGGGGGGGGTGGGGGGCAGTGCACAGCTCTCCCCCCCGGGGGGCCCATAGTGCTTTAAAGTTTGCCCTGGGAACAGTTGCGGGAAAAAATCTGTTTTGGGAGGGGACGGGGAAAAACCTTGACAAATTCATCTCGGGGGCCACATGAGTCCGGTGGGGTTTGAAAGGGGAGGAGGGGAGGGGGACATTGGAGCAGAAGGATTGTCTGGGAAATGAGGGGGGATTTTCCCAGGTGACAAGAGGGAGGAGAGGGCAGCTGGGGGGGTAGATGGAGATGGGGAAAAGGAGGCGATAAACCCGAAAGCCCCGTGGCTTTTTACAGTGGAGACAGGGATGGGGGCCCCTCGGGGGTCATTTTGTGCAGTGGCCCTTTGGCTTGTAAATTTGCCGGGCAAAGTGACAGCCAAAATGTCAGAAATCCGGCAGGGGGAAATGACTTCTGGCTCTCCCCCCTATTAGACCCTCGCAAACCGGCCCAAAAAGGGGAAACCCATTTTTCCCAGCTATTGAGAGGGAGGGGCAAACCAAATTCTTTGGGAAAAACCTCTGTAGTCAATTGGCCCCTGCCTATGTGCGGGGAATGTCCCTCCCCCTGAAGGTTTTGGGAAAGGTGGGGTTCTTACGCTCACGTACTTTCTGCCGCGGCTGCTGGGGGGAAATTGGTTTGGGGGTTAGTGGGAGTACCAGTCCTTTAGCAGCCAAAACCCAAGTTGGGGGGGGTTTCCCCATGAGCAGTTCCTTCACCCCCCCTAGTGGGGGGGGGCAGTCGCCAGGGGCAGGGGAGCAGCAGGACCCGGAGCAGACCCTGGAAACCCAAAAGGGTTTGGTGGCCTTTTGGACAGCATCTGCCCCCCAGTTAGAAAAATTCCCCTGGACTTTCTGGGCAGCCCAAAAGGAAGGGGTCCCCAAAAATTTGCCGAATTTGCCGTGGAGAAAACTGTCCTGCCCAGCCGTTGAGTGGGCATCAGAGCGGGTGTTCAATGCCCGGGGGGGGCCTTTGGTTTCCCAAGGAGGGAACCCCCTTGTCCATTGGGGAAAAGTGGAACGGAACTGACCTTTTTCAAGATGAAAACCCGGTGGGTGGCCAGGTCTCCCCACCCCCAAAAGCCTTTTGGGGTCAGATACATTGCCATGACGCCTCCCCAAAAATGTGAGAAATGAGTCTAGGTTCAAAATCCTGCCTCAGCCCCCCATTTATGCCGCCCCCGCGGATGCCCAATCTGTGACAGTTTCTCATTGCCCCAACCCTCTTTACCAGGGACTGGGGATTGCAACCAACCTCCACACTTATCATTGTGCCCCTTGACTCAATGCTGCTGCTGTTGCTGGGCGTGCATCCCATGTGTCATTGTGCCACTCTCTGACCTCTTGTTGTCCGCCGCCGTCACCTCCATCTCTGTCATTGTGCCCCTTGTGGCCCCTCCCGTTTTTTCCCCTCCCGAATGTCTTGTGCCATGCTGCCTCATGCTGCTTTCCCCCCCGTGCCTCCTTTCAGTATTGTGCCCTCTGTGGTACTACTGTTTTTCCACCTCCAGAATGGTCATTGTGGCCACGGTCTGAACCACATGCTGCTGCCGCTGTCACTCCACTCTCTGTCTTTGTGCCACATATATGGCCTACTACAGTTTTTTGCACCTCAGAATGTCATGGCGCCACTGTCTGACTCATGCTGCTCCTCCGCCCTGGTGAACCTCCACTCCTCAGTCATTGTTGCCACTCTGTGGCCCTACTCCATTTTAGCCACCTCCCAGTTGTCATTGTGTCACAGCCTGGACCTTCTTGCTAGCTCCCGCCGTGTCCTCCACTTCAGTCATTGGGCAACTCTGATGGTCCTCTACTGTTTTGCCACTCCAGATTGTCATTGTGCCACTGTTGACCTCATGCTTGCTGCCGCCGTCCACCTCCCTCTCTGTCATTGTGCCACTCTGTGGCCTTACTCAGCTTTTTGCCACCGCCAGGAATTCATTGTGCCACTGTCTGACCTCATTTGCTGCTGCCTTGACCGACACATGTGTCATTGTGCCACTGTCTGACCTCATGCGGCTGCTGTGGCTGGTGCAGTGACTACACACTATGTCATTGAGCCACTCGGTGGCCTACACCTGTTTTTGACACTCTAGAATGTCATTGTGCCACTGTTGAACCTCATGCTGCTGCTGCTGTTGATGCTGTCAAACTACACTGTGTCATTGTGACACTCTTTGGCTACTCCTGGTTTTGCACCTCAGAATGTCATGTGCCACTGTCTGACCCTCATGCTGCGTGTGGCTGCCGCGTCACCTCCACACTCTGTCACTGATGTTGCCACTGAGCCCTCAGCTTGTTTTTTTCCAGCTGTCGCTGCCATGACTTTATCAGGCTTCATTCCCGATTGAGTTTTTGTCAGGTTTTGCCACCTCTTAAGTGCCTGGAATTTTATAGTGAAGCGATTCTAAAGTGCGGTGGCACTACATCATGGTGTCATAATAAACAAACACAAAATAATTGAGTGAAGACCAAACCAAGCTCCCTTGATATTTAAGCCCCATGGCACAAGTTCTACAGCACCTGCAGCTCTGTGCAGCCTGGGAAATAGAAGTTTTTAATACGAGCTAGTGCCAAAGTAATTTGGGACGAAGTAATTTTTGTCGGGAAATTCGGTGAAGTGACCGAACCGAATTTTTGAGAAATTCGCCCATCTCTAGACTTGATGCTCCGTCTCGTAAGTTGGCTCCCAAATACATTGATCCCTAATCCATCCTAAAGGTTATCAATCCAGTCACTTTTCGTCTTCATCTCCCACGACTTTCCATACTGTCTTCCACAAACCGGTGCTCAAAAAGTATAAAAGTACAAAAGTACAAATCGGTGCTCATACCATTAGGAGTATATATTAATCTATTGGTGTCATTATTCATTTGGAGTATATGATTTATTATTAATGTTTTATTTTCTATTTTCTCCACCAATATTGTCTGAGTTTATATTTGTGTACCTTACATTGGGATATGCATATGAGTGACACCATCAGTATTCCAGCACCTTTATACGTTTTATTGTATAAATAAATAGATGATGATTCAGAATACTGTATTAGAACTAGTATAACAACAAATCTCATTGCTGTCAAATATCAGGTGAATTTCATAGATGTCATTTTTGTCACAACGTTTCGGCTATTTATCAAGTGACATCTAGAGGATAAGAAAACCATATGTGAGAAAATAGATCATATACAGTACACAAACTCAGGTAACAGGATGTGGAAGATATAAAAGGGGGAGGCAAGAAAAAAACTAGAGAGAAACACAGGGTATAGAGACATGGGAAGAGAGAGGAGAAAAAGAGAAAGGAGAAAAGGGGGACATGGGAGGAAAAGGGGAGAAGAGGAGGAGTAAAAATGTACAGAAGATAAGCATAGGAGAGGGCTAAGGAAAAAGGGTTAAAATATAAGAGAGTAGAGGGAAAGAGGAACAAGGAAGACACTAATAGCTGGAGACATACATAGAAGAGAGATTGTCCTGAGATGAATCGAGAGTATACATAGCACAAATATAGGCAAAAAATGAATATTTCATGATATGAAAAGATAATGTAGATCAATGAATACTGAGCATCTGTAGAAATTAAAGTGATAAGTTATCAAGGAATGAAGGAAAAGTAATATGGTAGAGATAGGAAGAAAGAAAGTAAAACGTGAAACGTATCAGGCAATGACAAGTAGGTGAGTATATCGACACCAGGGTAAAAGCTGGTGACGGAAGAGAAGGGGTTAATACAGGGGAGAATAGCTAAAGGAAATATAGGAGAGGCAAATGAATGTAATATATATAGTTAGAGAAGGCCACCTATGGGGCAGCAGGAGGAATGCAGGAGAACCTGGTGGAGAGAATGTGGCCACTGAGTAACGAAATAAGTGGGGCCAAGCGGTGCTATATAGTTTCAGGAATGATATTTACCTGCCAATGAGAGCAGAGGGTAAAAGGAGACATCTGTGCTGAGAGGGAAGTGGCCGACACTGACACAGTGAGCGGCGTGCGGAAATTATAAGGGCACACGCGCAGGAAAACCCGCAGCTACACAGAAGCCCTGGTGAAGAAGAAAGGGCAGAGTAGGTATTGGTAGATGTACTGCGCAAGGGCAGAAGGAGAAAGAGATTGTGAATGCATAGAGGAAAGTAAGAATAACGTCAGAGTGAGTAGAATGATTAGATAAAAGGAAAAATGGAGAGTAATGGAAATAATATAGGACAAAGTGGTATAAGAAACACAGAGAAGGGGAAGGATCAAATACAGGTAGAGAGAAGCGAGAGGACTTAAGGAAGATGTACTATGAATAGAAAAGGAAGACAAGAAAAGAAACGGGATAAGAGAACAACAGTGAATAAGTAAAGGGAGAGCTGAGATGAAAAAGAGGTTAGAGGAGAATATAAGGATACATGTAAAAGGAAGAAATGGACAGAGGACAGAGAAAAGGAGGTGTCCAGGATCATTACCCAGTGAACGGGAACTGTCATCTTGTCTAAGAAAGAAGAGTTAAAAATATATCAATACACATTGTTGAATACAAAAGACAAATATTAACACAGTGGTAATATGAATATGTGTATATACATGAGCAATTATACACCCAAGTGCACAAGAGGGTGTAAGGGAGTATAGGTAATGTCACAACTGGAAACATAAGAATGCCAGTATAATTACTTAAAATACTGGACATCGATGACTAATTTGGACTAGAACAAGGATAAATCAATATTTGATGTCATATTCTTTATTAAGACCATATGGTTCTAAAGTTTTCAGGGTATGGATCCAGAAGCGTTCACTTTTCAAAAGTAGGGATGTACGGTTGTCCCCTCGTCTAGGCATGAGTGTTTGTTCGATTATCTGGAACCGACGCTGCAAGGGATGGTGATTTGATTGGTGAAAATGTGACAGAATCGGTAGTAGCAGTTCTCCACTTCTGATTGTAGATTCTGTTCTTGACTGGTTGTGAAGTTTGCCACACATAACCTAAGTCACAAGAGCATTTGATCAGGTGGATCACAAAATTAGTGCAGCGTGTATAGAAGCCTTTTATAGGGTATCGCTGGCCTGTCTGTGGGTGGGTGAAATATTTTTCCTTAGTGACTGAAGTGCATTGGGCGCAAGTCAAGCAGGGGAATGTACCTCGTCAGGGTGTATCCAGAAAGAATTGGTGTTTCATAGGTTGAATGGGACCAAAGTCATCGTGAAACTAGAAGATCTCTAAGGTTCTTGCCCGTTTATAACACTGTATTGGAGGTTATTGGAACGCTGTAATTTTAGGGTATGATCAGGAAAGGACTGTCCAGTGTTTCTATATGACGTTGTAGATTTTGAGTGAAAAGGGAGGATATTTTTGTATCAGAGGAATAAGATTAATTTGGAGTGAGGTAAATTGGTCAGGAATACGTATAGTTGGATTACGTTCTGTCAGTAATTGTGATGGGTAGCATCTGTCCGAGAAGCTTTTGGCCATGTCATTTAATCGACTTGTTCTGATGGCAGGGTCTTGAACAATCCTGTGGACCCATGAGAATTGAGATCTGGGAAGTGGTTTCTTGGTGTTAGGTGGCTTGAAAAGTGTAATGGGCTATTCCTATCAGTAGGTTTAATGTAAAGGTCCAAACTCAGTGTACCAGAAGATACAATAGGGATGAGGGTGTCGAGGAAATTTACTGACTGCTGACTATGGTGAATGGTGAATTGTAGTTGAGGAAGAATACTGTTGATATATAAATGGAATTCTAATAGAGTAGACAGGGGACTATTCCATACACAGGAAATGTCATCAATATAACGAAACCACAAGACAACATGTTGTAAAAAGAGGTCCTGTTGATAAATGTGGTCCTGCTCAAAAATGGCCATGTAAATATTGGTGTATGGGGGAACTACATTGCTCCCCATTGCTGTACCCCGACACTGAAGGTAATATTGATCTCCAAAAATAAAGAAAATGCTGTGCAGGGTTAATGCAAGTAGGTTCAAACAGAATTGTTTAGCAGTGGAATCAAAATGATGGATGTCCAAAAAACAATCTACTGCAATAATCCAGAGTTGGTGTTCAATGGAGGTACATAAACTAGATACATCCCAAGTCACGAGGAGACAATTGGGGGAGGTGGGAGAGAGTGTTCTAATTTTGTCCAGAAAGTGACCTGTGTTGAGTAGAAAGGAAGGAGTGGACTGTACTAATGGTGTCAGAATTTTTTCTTGTAGGATAGCCAGAGGAGAAAGTGTGGAGTCAGTGGAAGCTACTATTGTCCTTCCCTTACAGGGTCTTTATGTATTTAAGGAAGAATGTAGAATACAGGAGTTATAGGTTGTTGGTTAGTGAAGTACTCAGCAGTTTTTTTGTATCTATGGTCTGTTCTTCCAAGTGGGTACGTATAGTATTAATGATGATTTGTCAAATGTGTGGGGTAGGATTCCTGGCCAGTGTTTTATAGGTTGTAGAATCACTCCTCGAAGAATAAGGTTTTGTCCATCACAACAATAGTGCCCCCTTTATCTGCAGGTTTAATGATTATGTCATTGGCTGTCTGTAGGTTACATAGTTACATAGTTTGTAAGGCCGAAAAAAGGCAAGACGTCCATCCAGTTCATCCTATTTTGCTAAAGTTTTGCTAAAGTGTTGATCCAGAGGAAGGCAAAAAACCCCAATGAGGTAGAAGCCAATTGAGAATTGAATTCACCATGATAATTTTCTCTGGCAGAGAGTTCCACAGTCTCACTGCTCTAACAGCAAAAAATCCCTATGTTTATGTAAAAATTCTATGTTTATGTAGAAACTTTCGTTCCTCAATACGTAGAGAATGCCCCCTTGTTTTAGATAAAGTCCTGGGTATAAATAAATCTTGAGAGAAATCTCTTTATTGATCTTTAATGTATTTAAACATATTCATTATGTCCCTCCCGAAGCCGTCTTTTCTCTTAACTAAATAACCCTAATCTTGCTAATCTGTATGGGTATTGCAGTCCAGCCAGTCCTTTTATTATTTTTGTTGCCCGCCTTTGTACCTGTTCAAGCTCTACAATATCTTTCCTGTGCACTGGTGCCCAAAACTGTACACAATATTCCATGTGTGGTCTAACCAGTGACTTGTATAACGGGAGAATGATGTTCTCATCATGTGCATCTATGCCCCTTTTAATACACCCCATTATCATATTTGCCATGGCAGCTGCTGTCTGACACTGGCTGCTACAATTAAGTTTACTTTCCACCAGGATTCCCAAGTCCTTCTCCATGTCACTTTTACCCAGCGTTTTTCCATTTAACATGTAATTGTAATAAACAGACTTTATCCTTTTTATCTGTTTTCTGTTGCAATTGCTATCTCTTCCAAATTATAATATATTTTGCTGTATATAGCTGGAGCTCCAAGAAATACAATCCACTCAATAGATTGTATAGTAGGTCTCTGTTTAATTAAAAGGAAAACAAGACTTTTTTTACTCTGATACGTAACAATGTCATAAGTATGTGTTGTTTGTCATTGGGTTAAATTAACTTTGTTTAAGCAATTTAAAAGGGAAATCAAAGTAAGTACTTTATGGAAAATACTCATCCTTTTTTCCCAATATTGTTGCATAATATTGCCAGTCCAAAAAAACACTTTTCCCTTTTATGGGTTGTTTCTAGTTAAAAATAAATCTGACGGGGTGTTGTCCGTGTACTCTGCACAATTTTCCCCGTGTGTAAAAAGGATTTGAGCCATGGGGAGCCCCATGTATTATTTTTCATCACCAGAAATAAGACACCAAAGGGTTATTTTCTTGCAAAGCATGCTTTCAAGCGCATAATATTGATTAAAGGGTTTTAAGGTTAATAAGAGTATTGTAACCTATAAAGCGTTCAGCGATTCAATGATTTAAACTAAAATAGATTTTAAATTTTTTCCCCCTTGATGAACTAACAGTCCCCCCAAAAATTTTAAAATTTCTGTTTTAGTTTCCCCCTAGAGGGGTTAATGTGATTCTGGTTTTTTGTTTTCCAAAATGGGCAAGGATGGATAAGCCCTGGCTGGTAAGGGGGGGGCAGGTGGCGCAGGCATTAAACCAGCTGAATCACTCCCACTTTCAGAGGGGGCGTAACTAAGCGACCGCCAGCCTTTCACAGACTTTGATGGTAAGGATGATGATAAATAAGAACCCCAGGTGTACTTAGAAGAGTCCCCAGCATGAAATTTGGGTTGTTGACTACAACCCCTCAATGTGAAAACCCGTTCTCATTGGGGGAACCTGGCATGTAATGAAGTTGGTCCTACAAGGAAAAAAGGGTTTGGGATGAAAAAATTTCTGGGGTCTGGGTAAAAAGGTTAACCCTAAACAAACCTTCCGGCATTCTCACAACCCCCCCCCTTCCTTTGTGGGGTTTTTTTAAAAAGATTTGTCCAAGCCATGTATTTTGGAAGGCCATAATTGAATGGGTTCAAATTGTCGGCTATGCCCTGTAGGGCATCCCGGGTGAAATTTACAAATCTTTTGGTTTTAATAGATACAAATTTATCCGTCTCATCTTTGTTTTGTTTTTGGGGTTTATTTTTGAACTTTTGTCCTGACCCCTAGTTTTAAAAATTCACCCACCCCCCTTTGGGTCGTCCCTCTCGTATTTTCACACAACCCAAAACAACAAGATGTAATGGAAATGAGGGATTCAAGTAGTGTTGAGCGTTTAAATATCGCAAATTTGAAACGGCCGGTATTTCGTTGACAGATTTTTAGTCACGCAAAATTTTAGGTTAAAATCTGTGCAAAATCTATTAATTCGCCCCTTTTCGGCGTTCCCGTCTTTTTGGCGGCCAAAAATAGCTTACAGAATAGGCAGGGTGGATGGTGGTGGACGTCTGATGGGGTGTTATGGTTGCGATTGGCTGGGAAAAAAACCAAAAACCCCTTTTACATAGAACAGCCCCTTTGTTTGAAGTGTGTTCAGCGTCTATACATATGAATGCCCTCCCCTGTCCCCCCCCCCCCAAACACTCAGCAAACACTCAGCGAAATTTTTTCTTTTTTTTCAAGGAAGTTCCCCTTTAGCTGTGACCTTGAACTTAGTTAGACAAGATTTTTCAATTTTGGTTGTTTTGGGAGTGAATTTTAAAGGGCATTACCCCTGTAAAGTCCGGGGGAGAGCGATGGGGGGGGGGGGGGCCCCCGGGGAACACGACAGCTTATAAGGAATGGGAAAAAAAACTTTGTTTAGAATTTTCAGCTTAAATTTTTTTTTGGTACAGATCTTTTTTAGTAACTGCAGGGTTTTTTGTTTGGTCAAAACCCCTTTTTTTCAGTATACTTTTAATAGGGGTTCTTTTTAATTTTTCCCCCACTTTTTTGTATTGCACCTTCCAGTTAAATTTGAATCCCCTTTTTTAGTCACACAGGTTGATAGGTCCAAAAATACCTTTTATCCCCTATACTTTCGATAGGTTTTTTTTTATTGGGCAGGCCAGCTTTTTTTGATAGAGCCCCTTTTTGGGAAAATTTTAACCAGAACTTTTAGTCAACGGTGTACTGTGGGGGGAAAATCCTTTTATTTTTCCGTAACATTTAGACGGTGTTTTTTTTCCTTTTGGCAGTCAAGCTTTTTGAAGGTACTTTGCAGTTAAATTTAATACAGCAATTTTTTAGTCACCAGGGGGAATTAATAGGGAAAAAAATCCTTTTTTTTCCCGTATCATTTTAAACGTGTTTTTTTTCATTTGGCCAGGCCAGCTTTGTTGATAAGCACCGCAGTTAAAATTTGAATCCAGCAATTTGAAATCACCCACAGGTGTACTGTTAGGTGCCCCAAAAATACCTTTTTTTTTTATACATTTCAGACGGGTGTTTTTTTTACTTTTGGGCAGTCAACTTTGTTGATAGAGCTTCTTTGCGTTAAATTTTTTAAAACAGCAATTTTAGCCACGGGGAATTGATAGGTGCCAAAAATTCCCTTTATTATCCGTATCATTTTTAGAAGGTTTTTTTTACTTTTGGTCAGCAAGCTTTTTTTATAGAGCTACTTTTCAGTTTAAAAATTTTTTAAAAAAGCAATTTTTAGTCACCACAGGTGAATTGATTTGGTGCCCAAAAAATACCTTTTATTATCCCGTATACATTTCAGATACGTGTTTTTTTCCTTGGCGCAGGCCGCTTTGTTGATAGAGCCACCTTGCAGTTTAAATTTTAATCCCAACTTTGTATCACAAGGTGTCTGATAGGTGCCCAAAAATACGTTTAATACTATACATTTTAGACAGGTTTTTTTTTCATTTTTTTCAGTCGCTTTGTTTTTAAATACTTTGCGTTAAATTTGATCAACAAATTTGTAGTCACCAAGGGGGATTGATAGGGGCCAAAAAAAACCTTTTTTTAAACCCCTATACATTTCAGATATGTTTTTTTCACTTTGGCGCAGGCCGCTTTGTTATAGAGCCACCCCTTCAGTTAAATTTGAATCCAGCAAACTTTGTAGTCCACAAAGGGGTATGTAGGGCCAAAAATACCTTTTTTTTTATCCCTATAATTTTAACAGGTGGTTTTTTTACTTTTGGTCAGTCAAGCTTTGTTGATAGAGCTACTTTACAGTTTTAAAATTTTAATCAGCAATTTTGTAGTCACCCGGTGAATGTAGGGGCCAAAATACCTTTTATTATCCCCTATACTTTTAGATAATGTTTTTTTCACTTTTTGGGGCGGGCCAGCTTTGTTTATAGTGCCACCTGACAGTTAAATTTGATATCCAGCAAATTTGTAGGGTCACCAACAGGTGTACTGATAGGTGCAAAAATACCGTTTATAACCGATATACATTTCAGAAAGATGTTTTTTTCACTTTTGGTTCAGTCAATGCTTTGTTAATATGTGGTAACCTAAGCACTTAAATTTCAATCCTGCAATTTTGTTTTAATTTGAGGGAATTTGAGGAATAGACTGTAATTGCTGTATTTTAATAAGAGACTTTCCAAATCTTCTTACCAATACCTTCTCTCAAATTTTTATCTTTTTGAAACAAGGAGCGAAAAATTCAGGTGGTAAGCGTGCAAAGAGGCGGGGTTGTTAGGGACATGGAGGTAGAGGTACGAAGAGAAGATTGCTCTTCAGTGATGGCGGACAACACCGCATGCCAGCAGATCGTCAGTTGCAGGCACGTAAGGCCTGTCATCGCTGGGTCAGGGCCCCTATGAATCTAGTAATGAACAGCGTCGCAATATGATCTTCGTGGTTAATAGCAGCCTGCATCCAGCTGTCTTACCTCCTTGTCCTCCTTAACGGCAACAAAGTGTCGTCTTCAGGCATTCATCAGCATCCGTCTCCATATGAATCGAAGGGGCAGGCCAAATGTCAACTCGTGTACCCACCACTGTGGATAGTCCATTTTCTGAAGACATCTTTGATGACAAAAATGTGGTTGGGGGAGAAGGAAAGTTAAAAGATCAAGAGGCCAAAAATGATGATTTTTCTTCTTTTGAGCCGTTTTTGCCCTTTAAAAGGGGGGGAGAAAGGGAAGGGCGGTCCAAACCCGGGAAAAAAACCGGGCAGTCGGCCCAAAGCCTTGCAAATCCCTCTTGTTGTAAACCCGCAGCTCTTTTGGGTGAAAAAAGGGAAGGGGGACCGCAAAATCCCGGGGTTGATGTTTTATGATGGCGAGTTGCGGATCCAAAGTGGGCTTTTCCCCGGGAGAATTTGTTTTCGGGGCGCTTTCATTTACTGGCGAGGAGGGGGAAAACAATGGGGGAGGTCGTACGGGTCCCGCCCAAAAAAAAGGGGGGGGGGCGGCCCCAAGGGAAATTGTGTTTTATTCCGCCCGCCATGGTCCCGCGGAACCCCGCTCCTCGCCCTTTTCGCCGTCCAAAAAAAGGGCCGGACCCTTTTTTTCCCCAAACCCGGGCCTTTTTTGAGCAAGCCCCTGATTTAAACCCCGCGATGTCATTGCCCCTTTGCCGTTAACGCATTTAAATAAAAGGCAAAAATCTTTGGTGTTTAACCCCCAAAAATTTTCTAGTCCTTTTCAGTGAAAGCATGAGTTTAAATTTTGGGGGCAACACTTGGCCAAAAAAGGCCCCAAACCCACGGGGCCTCCAACCACTGTCACACCCTATGTCTCCGCCTTCTCCCCCTTTGCCCCCAAGCGTTTTTAGCTGCCCCCCTGTCTCTCAGGTTAAAGTCAAAGGGTTTAGCCTCCCCCCTTTAGCCTCCCCCGTCGCCCCAGTTTAAAAAAGCACCCCCAGAGACCCCCTTTAAAGCCTTCTCCCTTCCCCCAAGGGGTTTTATGACCTTTCGAGTACAGCGGCCGCTAGAGCCGCCTTCTGTTTCCCGGTTGGGAAACAAAAAAGAAAACCTTTAAACCCCAAACCATCCCCCAAAACCAAAAAACCTGAATGTTGGAAATTGGGAAAGGGTTTTGGGCTTGGAAAAGTTCCCTTTTCCCTCGGTTTGGGAAAAGATGGGGGGTTTCCTTTAGTCATGGGGGCCCTTTCCTGCCCCCAAAACCAGATGCCGGCAGGATTTTTTTGCCAAAAAAAGCCGTTTTCCCCGCCCTGGCCCCGGGCCCCGTGTCATTAAAAAATTTTAAGGCCCCCGGGTTTTCTGCATCTGTTTCCGGGGGAAAAGCCCCTCTGGAAACCCCCGGGCAAAATGGACTAGTAAACAGGCCCAAAGGGGGGTATATTCTGTGACAGAAAAAATGGTGTGGGGCTGGTGGTGGGCTCTGGTGGGGGGCGGGGCCCCTCAGGCTCGGCGCCCCGCTTTTCAAAAATGAAAGGGGTGGTGCAAAGGGGTCTTTCACCCAAGGTCCTTTGGGATACGTGCCCCGGGGGACCAAAGGGCCCTTTTGAAATTAAATTTTTTGGAGACCGTTTCACAAGGGAGGAGTGTGGTTTTCTCTCCGCAAAAAAGACCGAGCGCCCCGGTGGGTGACCCCCCAAGGCGTGCCAGGGAAGGGGGTGTTTCCCATAAAGGGGAAAATTGTGGTGCCCCTTAAAATCGGTAGGGGGCAAAAAAACCCCTTTCCCGCCTTTTTCATGAACCTTTTTGTCCCGAAAAAATTTTTAAAGAGTAACCCCGGGGTTGGGGCTGCTGTGAGGAAGGCTCCCGGGTTGGTTCGCACTTCCCGCAGTTTGGGAACCCGCTTCGTCCCCCCCTGGTGAGTTGCGTTTAGTCGGCCTCCCCCTAACCGTCTCGTTGTTTCGTTTGGGAAACGTGGAATTCCCCCTCCCCCCATGCTTTCCCGCGATTGTGGGGGGCTGCGGGAATCCATTTGGAGTAAAGAAGGTGGGCACTGGTGGCCCAAACCCGCGGTTGGGGTCGGGGGTGTTGAGCCACCCAGGGGTTTAAGGCAGGGGGAAGAGTTGGGACCATCCCTTTAGTTTTGAGGGAAACCCCAAAATGGTTAGTGTGGACCCAAAGCCCCTTTTCAGCATGGCCATTGGGGGGTTTTTTAGTCCCCCGGAAGACCCCTTTGGGAAATCTGAACCAAAAGGTCCCCCCAGCGAAGGGGGAGGAGACGGGAAAGATGCGGACACGGAAACCCTTTTCTGCGTTTAAATCCAAAAGGCCCCCAAAGTTTTCTTTTTTTTGGGTTTTTTATTGGGAGTGGGGGTTTTGGGGTTCCCGGGCTGTGAAAAGGGGGCCTAGCTTCGGGTGCATTTTTTAGGCAAAATAGGGCGTGTTAAACTGTGCGGAGGGGGGGAAACGGGGAGGAGGAGGTTTTTCCCAGACACCGACGTTACCCAAGTCCCCGCCTTTGGAAAAAGGGTTGGGGAAAATTTTGGGGGGAGGAGGGGAAAATTTAGGAAAATAGTTTTTAGGCCCCCAACCCGAGGCTTGGGAAATCAAGGCTCCCTTTTTAATGAGGGCTTTGGGTGCTCCATTTTCCAAAAATGATCCAAATTAAGGGGCCCTAAAAAGAACAAAGTTAATGGGTGGGCCCCCATCCCCCCGGAAACCCCAGGGGGACAAAACCCCAAAAACCCCCGCACTTTTCCCTTTCCCCCCACCCCCAAAAGAGAGTAAAAAGCAGGAAAAAGGGGGACCTTGTGATTGATCCAAATGGAGCATTGTTTCGTCCCGGGTTCACCCCCTTTTCCCCAAAAAACATGGGTTTTAAAACACAGGAAACCCTGACAGCAGTAAGTGCAAAGTAAACCGTAGCCCCGGGAGCCGGGAGCAGCAGGGAAAGGGGGGCAGAACCCTTGGGGTGACTTTGGGGAAACTTTATTTACCCCTCACAAAGAATTTCAAAGCAGGGCACAAATCCCAAAAAACAGAGAACTTTTAAGATCATGGTGCAGACTATTGGTTTTAACCCCCGAGTTTTTTTATTTTTGTTCCCGGGCCCCAAAAGACTTTTGGGTACCAAAAATTTTTCGAATGGCCGGAGGGGTCGCTCGCCAAAGCCATAGAGGTGTTTTTTTGCCCAAAAAAGCCGCGGGCATATTGAGCGGAAACCTTTTGCACCCGTGGAGGAGTCATTACAGCAAAAGAAACCCGGGTTTTCCCCCAGTAATGGGGATGTTTGAAATTTCATCAAGGATGATTTAGGCCCTGGAGCTCTGATGGTGGCCCCCAAATTTCCCGGGGGTCACCCTTTTGTTGCCGGGGCTATTACATTCCTCTTCAAAAAGAATTTGGTTTTCTTTGAAAACTTTTTTTTAAAATTTATCATTTTTTTACTTTCAAATTTTTTTTTTTCAGTTTCCCCAACCCGTTCCCTTTTTTCTGGTTTTGCTGTGAGGAGGCTGTTTAAAAAACGGGAAGGTTTATTTTTAAACCCCGGGATTCCCTTTACTCACTTTATCTTTGGTTTTTGCATTGTAATGGTTTTGAGGGGCTTTGTTGGGGATTTAAAATATAATTTTTGGGCCTTTTGGGAAAAGAAATGGTTTCTAAGTTGCCCTTTTCCATACAATTTTTTTTTAATTTTGGTTTAGAAGTCATATTTTTTAATTTTTTGGGGTTTATGTTGCTTGTGAGGGTAAGCAAAACTAAGGGAAAATTCTAAAAAAATTTTTTTTCTAAAAGGGCATTTGTTTTCCAAAATTTTCAAAGTGGTAAGGTTTTTGTTTTGGAAAATTTTTTGGGGGGGCCCTTTTTTTCTGTTTACCCTGCAGGGTATACTTTGGTCATTTTTAAAAAAAATTTTTTGTTTTAACAGGAAATTTGTTTTTTAAAAATTGTCCAAAGTTGGGCTCAAAGGGGCATGCTTTTAATTTTTTTTTTGGGGCCCTTTTGCTGGGGGACTTTCACTTAAAACTACAGTCTATTTTAAAACATGTTGTTTCTAAAGGGCATTTGTTCTTCCAAATTTTCAAAAGTTGGGGTCAAGGGGGGTTTATGGGCTGGGCAGGGGAAAAGGGAAAAAATAGGACCTTTTAATTTGGAACCCCATATTTAAAAATTATTTTTTTGCCCAAAATTTTTTAAATAGGGTGCAATAAATTTTATTGAGAAAACCCCTTAATAAAATTAAAAAAAAAGAAAAACAAAGACATGGTGGGATTCCAATTTTCCCATTTTAAAAAAGTGTTTTCTAGAATTTTCCCCACTTAAAAAAAATTGCATGTACAAAAATTGCTGGTAAAAAAAATTTCCCCTTTAATTGTACAAGGGGAGGGACGGGAAAAACTTGGGTTTTGAAATTTCCCCCAGCACGTTGAATAAAAGGGGAAAAAAATGCCCAAAAAAAAGGGCACCCCGGGTGGAAAGGGGATTAACCCCCGTTTTTCTAGTGAAGTCAATTGGTCGCACACTACGGAGGGGGGAAAACGGGTACCCCGGTTTGACTGTGTACTGGAAAGGTGGGTTTTTAACTACCCCTTCCCCCTTCCCCACTTTCTTCAGCATGGGGGTGTTTTTTTGTTTTTGCCCTCATAAGGGCTTTTTTTCCGGGTTTAAAAGATGGGCGACGCCCGCCCGGGCTCCCACAACCCCTGGGACTTCCCGGCCCCAGAGTGAATTTGGGGTTTAAAAGATGACAGATTTCTTTTGGGCTATCAACCCCACCCACTGTAAATTGGCCCCGGGGGGGACCCCCGTGTTAACAGATGGTGACCGGCCCGGGAATGGACTCTCAGTTTGGGGGGAAAACAGGAGGCTTAAAAAATTTCCCTAAAAAAATCAGATTTTGGAAAAAAAGGGGATTTTTTGAGGTTAAAATAGTGTCAAAAAGGGCCCCCGGGTTTGGAAAAAAAATTGCACAATTTGAAAGTTAAAAATTTTTGGGGCTTTGGAAATCAATATGGGGTCGCCTATTTGATTCCCGGGGAGTCTTTTTCCCCATTACTGAAGAAGGGAAATTTTAAAAAAATGAAAAACCCTTGAATTGATTGGCTGATCAATCTCCCAAAGCCCGGAGGGAAAATT
>JAODAL010062884.1:0-19526 GCA_025379985.1 Phyllomedusa bahiana
TTGTCTTAAAAGGGGTTTTTTAATTCTAAAGTTTGCCCTAAATCAATTTTCCCATTCCGTATACTTTAATATAGGTCTATTTGCAAAACCACATTTGGTCTCGCTCCTTGTATTGCTTTTGGGTTTACACTATTTTTTATAAAAAAAAAAAAAACTCAATTGCATCACAAAACAAAAGAAAACCAGTAGTCTGCCCCACTGCCAATTTTAATAAAATATCAAAAAAAAATGTCAAGAAAATTAATTTATTTTAAAAAAATTTTATTTATTAATTCCCCCAAAAATTTTTAAAAAATCCCCCTTACAAAAGATAATAAAAATACGAAAAGGGGATGACACAAGTAGGGGGGTTTAAAAAATTAATAATTCATATATATAAACCCCCAAGACCCAAGGAATCCAGCAAAAAAAATTGAAAGTCAAAAAAATATACATTGGAGGTAAAAAAATACTAAAGTGAAAAATGTATTAATAAATAAAAAATTAATAAAATTCATATAATAAGTAAAGAAAAAGTGATAATATTATATCTCCAACGTACAAAATATTTTTTCAAAGTGATTGCAAAATTAATCCAAAATCCCAAGTGGGATGCAATCAAAACAGAATAATAAATATATTGTTTGGCTTTAAAAAGATCCTGGGTATATTTGTAAGCATATTAAATAAAAGAGTCAGTATAGATAATTTTCCCCCCAAAGGTGGGTTTTCAAAGGGTCTCCCTTCGCGCGTTTCGCGGACCAGCTTTTTCAGGGGGCTAACCAACTAACAAAAACACCTAATTAAAAACAGCCCCCATTAAATGAAACACCGCACCCCTGATGGTTATCGGCGCTTTCCCCCGCATACCGCCAGAGTGTGTCGGTTCAAGGGGAAAAGGGGCATTACCAGCGCGCCACGCAATAACCCCCGACCCCCGTCATGGTAAGTCAGCGCGCCAGCAAATTTTGACCTCTCCAAGGCGAGCAACTCGGGCGAGCGGGGGAAGCGCTCAAACCCCACAGGGCTCAGTAGCAAAATAGTAGTTTTTCCCCTGTCCTACTTTGTGAACGAATATAAATAATACCTCCCCTAAATGAAAAAGATAGATGGCAATAACTGTAGAAAACTGCAAAATTTGCAAAAGGGGGCTAAAACTTTAAAATCCAATATTACCCTATGGAGAGACTTTAAAAACCCTATCCTAATGTTTAAACATAGAAAAAAAAAAAAAATATTAAAAAAAAAAAATAAAAAGCAACAAAATAAATTTCTCAAAAGTAAACAACGCGAAATGATAAAGTGATCAAATTTTATTAACTGAATGTGAATGGATACTGTATGTTTTTGTTGAATGTGATACATACAGTACCCCATTAAACATTCGGTATAAAAAAATTTTTTCATGTTTAAATAATTTCAGCATTTATTTTTAATTTTTAGCAATTATTATTTTTGGGCTTTTTCTTTTTTTTTTATTTTAATATTTTTTTTTTATTTTCTATGTTTAATATCTGGATGGGGGTACTAGTCCTCCCATGGGGGTTAATACTTGCACTTTTTAATTTTTTAGCCCCTTTAATTTTGCATGTATTCTGAAAGTTATTCCCCATCTATTTTTCCCTTTCATCTAGTGAGGTTTATATATTTAAAATTACTTAAATAATTTTTGCGCCACGGATAACTACTTTTTGGGCCACTGACCCCTGTGGGGGTTGAGGCTTTAACTTCGCTCCCCCCGAGTTCCCGCGCCATGGAGATGCGTCTATTTCTGGGGGGGCTAAAGTCCCCGGGACTTTGTCTGGGTTTTTTGGGGTGGCGGGGGTAGACCCTTTTCCCTTTGGCCCCGAAACATTTGGCGGGTAGGGGGGAAAAGAAGCGCCGTCAAAAAAAACCATCACAGGTGCGTTTTTTTTCCCCTTTAAGTGGTGGGCCGTAAAATTTTAGGTGCTTTTTTTGTTAGTTGGTTATGCTCCCCAAAAGAAGCGGGTCACGCAAAACGCGCATAGGGAAAACCCCCGTTGACCCCCCACCGGGGGGGTTTAAAAATTATTTTAATCTGACTCTTTTTAAAATTTTTTTGTTTTACTATAAAACCCCATGATTTTTTGTATACCCAATTTTTTTATTGATTATCCTTTTTTGTATTGCTTTTCCAAACTTGGGATTTAGGATTAACAAATTGATATGCCTTTTAAAATTATATTTTTTTTCTTTGGGGGATATAACTTTTATTTTATTTTTACTTATTTTTAAATGAATTGATTAATATTTTTTTTTTTTTAAATACATTTGCACTTTAGTTTTTTTTTAAACCTCCTTTGTTATTTTTTAAGATTTTCAATTATTTTTTGGGCGGGGTTTTTTCCTTGGATTTTTGGGGGGTTTTATAAAATAGATTTTTTTAATTTTGAACCCCGCTGACTTGTTCAAACCCCTTTACCCGTATTTTTTTTTTTTTCTTTTGAAAAGGTGATTTTAAAATTTTTTGGGAATTAAATTTAAATTAAATAAAATTTTTTTAATATAAAAAAATTTTTTTGGGACTATTTTTGTTTGGATATTTTTTGTTTTGGGGTTGGGTAAAGGGGGTAAAGTTACAAAGGGTTTTTTTTTTGGTTTTGTAATTTTCTTTGTTTTTAAAGGCGGGGAATCTTTCCCCCAAAAATTGGGGGGGTCTGAAAACCCCAAAAGGATTTTAAGAAATTTGAGTAGGTTCCCCCCTTTTTGTTTGTTTGGAGGGGGGGGTTTAAAAAACAGTTTTGATAAAAAAATTTGTAAAACTTAGAACCTAAAAAAAATTTTTTCCCATGGTTTTTAAAGTACAAAAAGGGTTTTTCCCCCAAAAAAACCCTTTGTTTTTTTTTTGATAGCCCCTATTTGTTTTGCTGCTAATTTTTTGGGATTGTGTTAGAAAATTTAAAACTTCATTCTAAAAAATTCAGGGAAGTTCATGTTTCCTTCCCCTGCTTACTTAAAAAAACGGGCCCATTTTTTTATGCTTCCACAAGGGGGAATTTCTGAAAAAAGACCCCTTACAATTGCAAACAGAAAAACAAAGTACAAAACCTTGCTTATGCTTTTTTTGGGGTAGGTTGGGGGGAAAACAATTTTTGGGGTTTCCCTAGAAAACCCTTTAAGAAAAAATTTAAGGTTTTGAGCGAAAAATATTGGGCTTTCTTGAAATGAACCGAGGCCCAAAAATTTTTTCTGTTCGTTCGAGTAAATTTTCGAGGTATTGGGGCCCTTTTCTTTCCCCACTCTCTGTTTGTTTCGGGGGCTGCCTCTGGCTTTCTTCCCCCGAGGCACAAGATTGTTTATTAATTTATTTTAGACAGGAAAAAACTTTCATTTATTTTTAGTTGGTATTAAATTTGGGGGGGGTGCAGCAAACTTAGGGAATCCCGACCTTTGTTAGATAGCATTTTCCTTTTCCATTTGACGCAAAAGTTAGGGGTTTTGGTAATTTCTAGCTGCCCCTCTTTCCCACTCCCCGAAGTTTTTTTATTTGGGGACATTTGCCTGGCCCCACATAAGGGCCCAACTCTCGATTTTTCCCTTGGGTTTAAAAAAATAGAGGGGTGCTTGGATTTTCCCTTTCCCCCATACCTATGCCCAAAAGTTCAGTTTTTTTCAGTATTGGGGGTGAAATCATTTTTAAAACACAACCCTCTTTTCCAAATTTTCCTACACAAAGAAATGTATTCTAAAAAGGTGGTTTATTTGTTTAAAAATTTTTCGAGTGGGGGAAAAATTCGTTTTTGCAGTTTTGGGGGGTTTAGGGAAATTTTTTAAACAAAACGTAACCAAAAACTCCTATACAAAGAAATTTTATTTTAAATGGGTTGGGTTGGGTTTAAAATTATTTCGGGGTGGAGGGAAAAATTCATTTTTTTTGGTTGGTTTTGGGGGGTTTTAAAAAACCCTTCAAATTTTACCGGTGTTTTTGGGCCCTTTCCGGGGTTTTATGTCCCGGGAAATTTGGTTCCCCTCTTGGGTTCTAAAACTTACCAATGCCAAAAAGTGTTTTTTTGGGCCGATTTTAAGTCCCCATAACGATGAAAAAATTTTCCTGTGTTTTATTTTGATCCCCTTTTTTTTACAGTTCTCTCTTTTTTATTACTTAACGGGTAATTTATGATCCCATGACGTCTAATGAACGTGTTGGAGATAATGCAATGCCGTCTAATGAACATGTTATATATAATGCCATACCATTGACTGAAAGTGTAAAACTGGAAGGGAACTTAAAATGTCTATTCACAAATGCCAAAAGTCTAGCAACCAAACTGGGGGAGCTTGAGGTGCTAGTTATACAGGAGCAGATTTTTGTGGTTGGTATTGCTTAAAGATTGTTGTACTTCTGTCATGATTTGAGTGTTTTGCTTTTAGGTTTTAATCTATTTAGGAAGGACAGAGTGAACAGGAGGGGAGGAGGAGTGTGTCTGTATGTAAGGAGTAATATGAAGGCAAACATGAAAGAGGAAATAGAGAGTGAAGTTGCTAAAGATGTGGAAACATTGTGGGTGGAAAGACAAGGGGGGGGGGGGGGGTAAATGCAGAAAAAATTATTTTTGGCGTAAAAAATATACCCCTGAAAAAAAAGGAGGAAAAAGAAGAGCAGGTGCAAAAAAAAATGGTGCTAGCAACAAAAGCGGGGCCAGTGGTGATAATGGGTAACTTTAATTACCCAGGCATTGACTGGGGTCATGGTTCTGCATCGACTGAAAGGGGAAGGAAGTTCCTCAGTCTGTTAGATGATAATTTTATGGGGCAGTTTGTGGAGGATCCCACTAGAAGTGATGCTCTGTTGGATCTGGTCATTTCTAACAAAGCAGAACTTGTTAGAGCGGTCACTGTTTCTGAAAATCTATGTAACAGCGACCACAATATAATTTAAAAACTTGGAGAATTGCTTCTTGAGAAAGATTTGGGCGTTCTTGTAGATCGTAGACTACAGAACAGCATGCAGTGTCAATCAGCTGCCTCTAAGGCAGGTAAGATATTGGCGTGTAGTTCTACTGCTGTATAAAGCATTGGTGCATCCTCACTTAGAATATGCTGTTGAGTTCTGGGCCCCAGTGGAGCGAAAAGATGTACTGGAGAGTGCAAAAACGAGCAACCAAACTGAGTAGGGGAATGAAGCATCTTAGTTATGAGAAGAGGTTAGTTGAATTGAACTTATTTAGTCTAGAATAGACGGCTTCGCGGGGACATGATTAATTTATATAAATATATAAATGGTCCCTACAAAAAGTATGGAGAAAAATAATTTCAAGTAAAGCCCCCTCAAAAGACAAGGGGGCATTCCCTTCGGCTATAGAAAAAAGGATGCAATCTCCAGAGGAGAAAAGCGTTCTTCACTGTAAGAACTGTAAATCTGTGGAATAGCCTGCCTGAGGAGCTGGTCACAGCAGGAACAGTTGGGAGTTTCAAGAAAGGCTTACATAACTACCTGAAACTAAAGAACATTAATGATTACACAGCCATGTAAAATTCTGGATCCTGGCTGGTGGCAGTTCTGTGGTCAGAAATGGGGTCTCTACTGGAACAGATGGGTTCTTGCCTTGTGGGTTTCAGGGCTTTAACCAGTGGGGAGGCTGGGCTTAAAATCCTTGTCTCCCGCCCTTCAACCACATTTTACCCACCATTGGTTGAACTTGATGGGCACATGTTTTTTTTCAAACGTACTATGTAATTATGTAACATATATCTTGGTGAGAACTAGAGGTGGTAAGTGAGCAAGGAGAGGCGTAGGAAGTGGAGATAGAGGTACGAGATAAGGCACTCCTTCCAGTGCTCCGGACAACACACAAGCGAGTCAGTCGCAGGACTTTCTAGCCTATCATCGCTTGCTCAGTTCCCTGTGCGTCTCATTACTGAACAGCATCGCCAATCTGTTCTTCAGTGGTTATCCAGCGGTCTTACCTCCTCTTCCTCTCAGTCAGGGCCACAAATGTCATTATCATCATCATCATCATCATCAGTCCAACCTGAAGCAAACACGGGCCGAATGTCACAATCCCATATACAGACCACTCCAAATAATCCATATTCTGAAGAGTTCTTTGATCACACAATGTGGTTGGGGTCAGAGGCATTTCAAAAGATCAAGAGGCCAAAGAGGATGATTTTGATGACTTTGTTTGCTCTGACACCCAATTGCTGATGCCCTCAGAGGAGAAGGAAGCTGGTTTGCCGGCAGACATACTGAGTGGTCAGCAATGCCTCGTAGTGCCTGTGGCTTCTAGCCTGCTGCTTGAGGATGTAGACTGTCAGGAAGAGGAAGTCACCTGTGATGATGATGACATTGTGGATCCCACGTGGTCTTTTGAGCAGCAGCTGGCGGGCGTATCATCAGTGGAGCAGGAGGATGATGGGGTAGTGTCAGTGCGGGTCCGGCCTCAGAAAGGGAGAAGGTGGTCGTACAAGTCCGCCTACATTACTCCCCCAGCCGTGGTCAGTGGTGGCAGCGGGAACACCGGCACTAGGTTTTCACAGTCGAAGAAGTCGAGGACCTGTGAAGCCTGCGCCTTTTTCGATCAAGCCTCAGATTCGCCGACCGACATCATATGCCGGATTTGCCATCAACACATCAGAAGAGGAAAGAATGAAAAGAGTTTAAGCACCACGAGCATGAACAGGCACATGCATGGAAAGAATGAATTGCTGTGGAATAGTCGCTTGGAGAAAAAGGCCACGCAGGTCTTGGGCTTCCAACCACTGTGACATCTTCTGCCTCCTCTGCCACTTCCAAGCCCAAGCGGTCCTCTGCTGCTGATGTGCCGGAGCAGTATGAGAAAGCACCATCCCTAGTCCCAGATACTGTTGGACGATTCCCACTACCAGCAACACAGCCTACACCTTCCCCTTCCACCAGTGTGACCTGCACACCATACAGAAGCCAGTCCAGCAGCCAGCCTTCTGTGTACCAGGTGTGGGAGCATAAGAAACGCTTTCACCCTAATCATCCCAAAGCCAAAAGCCTGAATTTCAACACTGCCAGGCTGTTGGCTTTGGAAATGTTGCCTTTCCGCCTGGTAGACACAGATGGGTTCCACCATATCATGGTCCTGGCATGCCCCCAATGCCATATGCCGAACAGGCATTTCTTTGCCAGAAAAGCTGTCCCTGCCCTGGCCCGCCACGTTACAGAAAAGATCTCCAGCGCATTGGCTGCATCTGTGTCCATCAAAGTCCATCTGACTACAGACACATGAACTAGTAAGCTCGGTCAAGGGTGTTACATCTCACTGACTGCTCACTGGGTGAGTTTGGTGGATGACCGTGCCTCTGGTGAGGTATCTTGGCGGACAGTCTTCAACATTGCTGGGATGGTGCAGAGCCCAGATACCCAACCTTGACAGGTAGCATCATGTGCCAAGAGAAACCAGGCCGTTCTCAAATTAATTTGTCTTGGAGACTGTCAACACACAAATCAAGAGCTGTGGATGGCTCTGCACACTCAGAACAGTGGCTAGGTGCTAAGAACCTGGCACCAGGCAAGGTGGTGTGCAACAACGGGAGCAATCTCCTCACTGCCCTTAAGATCGGTAGACTTGCGCACATCCCTTGCCTGGCACACGTCATTACCCTTGTTGTGCATAAATTTCTCAAGTGCTACCCGAATCTTGACTATCTGCTGAGGAAGGCTCGAGGTCTTAGCTCACACTTCCGCTGTACACACCCTGCTTCGGCACAGGGTCATATCAGCCTCCCCGTCAACTGGCTGATATGTGATGTGGCAACACGCTGGAATTCCACCCTCCACATGCTCCAGCAATTGTGGCAGTAGCATAATGCCATTATGCAGTATGAAAAGGATGGCCTGAATAGCAGTGGTGCAGACCTCGAGGTGTTGACCCATAGAGAGTGGAGGCAGGTAAAGGATCTCTGCACCATCCTTTGCAGTTTTGAAGAGGCCACCAAAATGGTCAGTCGGGACACTGCCCTTTGAATTTGAATGACTACTTGTCAGCATGACTGTTCTGGTTATATTTTTACTGGAACAAGCGTTAGGCACTCTGAAGCAGCAGGTCCCAGCAGTGATGGAGAATGAGGAGGAGAGGGACACAGAACCTTACTCACCAGAGAATTTAAAAGGCTCGACTGTTTCGCAATTGTATAGGTCTTCTTTAGGTGGTGGTTCTAGGTCGAGGGTGGGTGCAGGATGGCAGTTCAGCTCACAGAGTGCATGAGATTAGCCAGGGCTCTGGTGACGGTAAGGATGAGGAAGTGGAGGAGGATGAGGAGGCAGGGGTGGACACCACCTGTACTGATTTCCTTTCAGTGGTAAGAGGTTGGCACAGATTACAGGAAGAGAAGGAGGAGGAAGAGGAGGAAGATCCCATTAGTGCCCCTTGGCGCCGAGTGATATGAGTGCTTGGATGCTACACTACCTGTAACATGATCCAAGCATCAAGACAATAAAAATGAACAGCACTTACTGAGTGGCCACTCTTCTTTATCCACATTACAAGTCAAAAGTGAGCAATTTCCTTCCACCCACAGAAATTGACAGTAGAATGCAGAATTTTGAGACAGTGCTCATTGACCAACTCGAGACATCTTTTGCGTCTTCATTTAATGTCATGGTGGAACAACGTCAGCAACGCAGCAGCAGTAGAATGGGAAATAAACGCAGAAGGCAGTGTGGCAGAACCCTACTGGGTGTCATTTGGCAATCGATTTTTACCACCTCACTAATGCCTGCAAGTCAGGGCAGCATTCAGATACACAGCGGCCGCCTTAAGACCATAGTCCAGGACTACCTGCAGCTCAACATCGATGTTTTTGAACTTAGTCTGGACCCATTCAACTTCTGAGTGTCCAAACTGAATGAATGGCCTGAGCTTGCTCGACATGCCACAGAAGTTTTATCCTGCCCAGCAGCCAGCGTTATCTCAGAACGCACATGCAGCACAGCTGGCGGGGTGATAACTGACAAACGTATCCGTCTTTCCTCTGACAATGTGGATCATTTGACATTTATAAAAATGAGCCAAGTGTGGATCTCTGACCATTTTGTTGCCCCAGTTGCCGATGTCACTGACTAGTAAAATGCAGCACACATTCTTGACAATGTGAAATACACATTTAAACTACACTACATCTCATGTCTGTAGTTCCTGTGCCTGCTGCTTCTACAAATTGTATTCTACTGCTGGCAACAGCTAGATTTACAAGTCTTACGGCTGAATTTATTTTGAAATATATACCTGTATGACCTTGATGTGCACTGCATACACCTCTTTTTTCTCCTTGTAGCCCTCCAAATCTTTATTTTTTAAATGCCTCCACCTATACTACCAAAAAATGTGCTAAGTCCTGTTATCCTGAACCTCGATGTTCCCCATTGGCATGTTCTTGCTGCTACCAATGGTACTGCAGCCTACTCTTGTCGAATCGGAACCTCCATGTTCCCCATTGGCATGTTCTTGCTGCCACCAATGGTACTGCTACCTAATCTTGTCGAACTGGAACCTCCATGTTCCCCATTGGCTTGTTCTTGCTGCCACCAATGGTACTGCCGCCTAATCTTGTCCACCCTACAGAGGCGTAAGTTTAAGTGCTTGGGCCCTGGTGCAAAAAGTGAAATGGGCATCCCCACCCCCGTTACCAGGGCTGCTATCAGTCATCTGTTAACCATTTCAGAGCCCCATACAGCCAAATCAAATGATTAGGGCCCCTGACAGGAGTACTGCCCGTACTGCCATATAAGCACCCCTGCCAGTTACCATGTGCCATTTCCAATACCAGTGTCTTCTTATGTGTCAGAGGTGCTTTTGGGCCCCCTCAGGTTGCAGGGCCCTATAGCAGCTGCTACCACTGCACCTACTATAGCTGCTCCCCTGCTTGCAAGCTGTTCTCATCTTTTCAGTTAGCCATTGAAAGGAATTAAGTATTTTAGCCTCTCAATTTTTTTCAGTCACCTCTTAGAGCCAAATTTTCTTCACTAAGTTGTTCCACGTATCCAGTTTACTGTTATGCATGGTAAATACGGCCTCTCCTCACCTGTATAGGTATAAAAATTAACCTGAACATCTTCTCCTATTGGCTTTAATGGGGTGGTTCGAGTTCAAATCGAACCTCGAACCGAACACCACTACTGTTTGAAGTTTGACTCGAACATTTTACTGTTTGCTCATCTCCGGAAGCAATACATCTCCTCACTACAACCAAGGAAAAAGTAGCAAACACCAAACCTAACCTCAGAACTGGTGATGTTGTGCTTATGAAAGACTGTCAATCACATAGGAACGAATGGCCTTAAGGTCTCATTACCAAAACACTCTCAAGTGGAGATGGAAACATCTGCAAAGTTGAGGTCAAGGTGCATCATCAGATTGAGACTTAAGTATTCCACAGACCAGTTACTGGACTCATTTTACTGTTCTCATCTGGGGACTCTGATAGTGGAATTGGTTGATTCCTGGTATGCTGCTCATAGGCTTAGAAATAAGTAATGTCTGTGTTGTATATTTTATAGTTGAATGTTGTGCACATGTATGCTACTCCGTGATATGTGGTTTCACACAATTAGTGCTTCTGGGGTCATTTAGTAGCCAGTGTGGGTAAGTGTTTATGGCTTGTGTTTCCTGCCCAAACAGGAAGTGAAAAAGATTCTGGGAAGAAGAAGCCAAACTGTCTCTTCATATCTGCAAAGAGAGAACATATGCTTGCTAATACAACCCTTTGTTGCCAGCAAGTGGATGGATTATTTATATTTCTGGCTATTTATGGGCACAGAAACGCTGTTAAAACTGTATGGACCCGGTTTATGAGGCTGCAATGTATTAGACTGTGCAGTTGTACAGCTTGGCCTAGACACATCATCAGCCATGTATGGTTTTGTACTGTATTTGTATTTCTAAACACTTTTTGTACTGTATTTATGTACTTCATAGTCTAACCGTATGTATATTCTTGTTGTTTCTCAGTTTCACCCTAATCCTATGTTCTGTTAATAAAGCTTCAGACTTCAACAACCCTCATTTATTGACTCGTCGGAAGGTGTTTAACTGTGAAATACCACTATGTCATGGTCACTTGCAACCTGCCTTATGTTTTCCATTCGGCTTTTCCTTGTTTGGCCATGCTGTATGCACAATACAGCTAACTCATATACTCCTGGTTACTAGGGGAGGCACGGCAGCATCCTGCTGGGATTTATCCTGTGTAGGATCAGCTAGGTGTGGCTTCTCTAGCCAATCCCCTTTCACCTGGTGCTTTATTTAGCAATTCCTCCCACACCTCTCGGCCTGACCCTTGCTTAGCATGTCTTCTATGCTTGGGTTTTGTCCTGCCTATGTCCTGGTTGATGTTCTGTCCTGTGTTTGTAGTCTATATTCCTGTGATGTTTGCATTGGCTCATGTCTGTCTGGCCTTGTTCTGTTGGGTCCTTGTCGGTCTATCTGGTTCCTGGCCTGTGTTCTAAGCTATATTCCTTGTCCTGTCTTGCTCCGAGCCTGTGATCTTGCTAAAGTCCTAGCCCGTCTTTTGAGCCTTGTCCCTTTTATATGTCTAGTCTCTATTCCTGTTTGTGTCCCTGTTCTATGTGTTCAGTACCTTGTTTGTCTGGTGTTCTTAGGCTTTGTATTTTTGTACCTTGGCCACCATTTGGCCTTCTCGCCATATGACTTTGACGCTTTGTAACAGTACCTGGCATATCTTTATCCCATTGTCTTTTGTTTTGGTCCTTTATCAGTGTAGTGCCTGCCTTGGGGCTTCTGACCTGCCCTGGTCAGCTGGAACTACCAGGGACTGCTCTGGCTTAGTCACGCTCCCTCAGAGTAAGCCCTGTAGTGGCACAGTGGATCCACTACCTGCTGTGAAAAAGGTGTGAGAGGAGAGGCCTACAGCAGCATCTATATATTATAGAGGAAAGGACTGCAGCAGTGTTCTGTATATGAAAGCAGTAGGGGCTCCCGCAGTAAATATATCTTCTCTCACATATAGTCCATTGTGGTATCCTTCTCTTCTAACAAATATACCAATTTTGTAGCCACCTCTTTTGTCACATATAGACTGCTGCTGTTGCCCACTCCTCTGTGACATATAGACTGGTGATGTAGCACCTGTAACTGTAACATACAGGTCAATGTAGAGATCTTCCCCATGATCTATTTACACCAGGACTGTATACAGAACAAAGGGGCATTCTCCATGTCTAGAGGAAAGAAGGTTTCTACCGAAACATAAAACGGGAATCTTTACTGTAAGAGCAGTGATACTATGGAACTCCATGCCAGAGAAAATTGTCATGATTCAATAGAGTTAAAGAGTGCAGAAAGAATCTCGATGAATTCTAGAGCACAATAATATATATATATAAAATATATATATATATATATATATATATATATATATATATATATATATATATACATACCTAACAGGGGCATATATACCAAGTGACCAAGTGAGGGGCTGTATACTTACCCACCTAGGTGGGGTTGTATACCTACATACCTAGCAGGGACTATGGGGGTCCATATAACTACCTACTAAATAGAGGGGAGTTTTATACCTACCGCGAGAAAAACCTATATACCTCCCTAATAGGAGGGGGGTTATTTACCTACTTCCCTAACAGGAGCCTATTTACCTTTGAAATGGGTGTTATATGCCTAACTAATGGGGGGACCTTGCTACCTAATTGGTGGTCTATATATCTACCTAATGAGGGGCGTATGTACCCACTTAACTGGGGGGCTAGATACCTACCTGCCTAATGAGTGCCTATTTTCCTATCCAATGGGAGGAGGCAACTTACCTACCTACTTACTAAGTGGGGTCTTCTTACCTAAAAGGGTTATCTGCCTTCCTAATTTGTGGTGTACCTACCTACTCTATTGGGGGTTTACCTACTATATGAGGACACAAAAGACCAAAACTGGGTGCACAAACAGGAGCCCTTATAGCTGACTTGGGGTACTATTACTGTTTAGGACACAAATGGTTCATTATTACGATTTAGAGCACTACGGATCAGGAGTTTTTACAGAGGTGGAGCATGGGTAGGGATCTGGTGGAAAAGTAAGGATTGTAAGATGTTTGTGTGATAAATTCTTCAGGGAGCAGGGACTACTGTTGGCCGGGAGAAGCTGTCATGGCTGTCTAGACTGGAAAGTAAACGACTACCATCAGAGGAAATGTCTCCTGGATGTAATCACATATACATCTGCAGAGCCTGTATCCAACTGATAGTCAATATGCAGTGGTTGCATGGAGTCAAGGGCTGGCAGTTTTATTTGATCCTCATGTAGTGGTGTTATTGGTATTGATAGTCTTGATATAGTGAGCTTTTCAGTAACAGTATGAAAGCAATATACTGTATTTGTTAACATATTTGCTCCATGTAGAGGTGTATAATTTGGTACCTGCACGACTATTATTTAAAGGTATCATAAATAAATGAGATTTTTAAAATAGGCAAATTTTTCAGGGCTGATTTTCATTGCACATTGTAGGCAGTATGTATGTGAAAAATACTTAAAATAAATGAGAGGAAATGTTTCTTTATCTATAAATATGTGTGCCATGAAAAATGCTGCGTGAACATGCTACTATTGACAACAATATAACACAGGCCCTGTAACCTGGATTTTTTAGGACCCTAGCAATGCCCCTGTGCTGGAGGCTGTAGCAGTGGTTCATATGTGACAGAGGAGGGGGCTACAGCACCAGTCTTTATATGATAAAAGAAGGGGCTACAGCATTGGTCTATATGTTAGAAGAGAGGACTACAGCAGTGATCTATATGTGGCAGAGGAGCCGGCTACAGCAGCATTCTTTATTTGACAGAGAAGGGGGCCACAGCAATATTTTATTTATGACAGAAGAGGTGGCTACAGCGGCAGCCTATATATGACAGGAGGGGGCTACTGCAGTGGTCCATACATGGCAGATAAAGAGACTACAGCAGCAGTCTCAATATAACGCAGTCCAACATGAGTGGTCTATAAGTGACGGAGGGTGTTGGAGTAGCAGTCTACATCTAAGGGAAGAGATTTACAGCAGTGGCCTATATAATAGAGGAGGGGACTACAGCACTGGTTTATACATGGCAAAGTGGGAGCTGCAACTGACTATATGTGAGAGAAGAGGGGGTTGTAGCAGGGTTCTATATTAGGTAGTGTAAGGAGCTACAGCAGATGTCTTTATGTGGCAGAGAAGGAGTTTACAGCTGCAGTCTATATGTGACAGAAGAGCGGGCTACAGAAGGAGTTTATATGTGGCAGAGGACAGGGCTACAGCAGAGGTTTATATGATGCAAGGAGGAGCTAGAACAGCACGGGAGGGGGATAACAGCAATGGTCTCTATGTGATATTTCAGCAACAATCTATACATGGTTGAGGAGGGGGCTATAGAAGCCATGTTTCTGTGGCAGAGTATGGAGTTATGGCAGTGGTCTATATGTATCAGAGGATTGGGCTACAGAAGCAGTGTATATGTGGGCTGCAATAATCTACATGGGGCACTGTAGGGGCCTAAGGTGAGGTGGCTCATATGCTTCGTAATAGTGAAATCACAGACGTCCATGTAAGCACCGTGTGACACGCATTACATAACAATACCACTTAGTTTGCCAAAGGCAATCTTACGCTCAGATCACTCTCTATTATTAATTAATACTTAAATTTTATTACTATAATCAACAAAATAAAGAGCTATTTTATTCTGTTGATTATAGTTATAGTAATAAAAGTTAAGTATTAATTAACCATAGAGAGTGATCTGAGTTTAGGATTGCCTTTGGCAAACTAAGAAGTATTGTTATGTAGTCACTCAGATCCCTCTGTTCCAATTCACATTTGTTTTGCAAGTTTTGTACACATTATATAAGTCTGGAATGCTGGCTCGATAAAAGGTGAAGAAGCTTTAACTTTTATATCGTCATAAGAAGCAACACCTCGGGTTTGCAAAAGAGTATGAAAAGTGGACAGTAGAAGATTAGAAACAGGTGTTTTGAAATGATGAGACAAAAAATCAAAAGACCAGGCTTTGATGGGTATAAATGGGTCTGAAAGAAAAGGAGTCTATCGGATCGACAAATTTGAAAGAATTGTCAAGTTTGGTGGAAGAGTGAAGAAATCAGGCGATACCTTTTAGAGGCTAACTTAGAATATTTGATGGTGAGCTTTCGAGAGTACTAGTTCTCTTCTTTAGACATGATGTTATACAAGAAACTGAAAATTTACAGACTATTTATACACAAAAGACCTGGACCTTCAAAGGAACTTAGAATCTTTAAAAATAACAAAATGCAATATAAGCAGAGAAGTTGTTGTAATAGCAGTTCTTAATAGCGTGTATTGCCCCCTCTAACATCAATGACAGCTTGAAGTCTTTTGTGGTAGTTGTGGATGAGGCTCTTTATTTTCTCAGATGGTAAAGCTGCCCATTCTTCTTGGCAAAGAGCCTCCATTCCTGTAAATTCCTGGGCTGTCTTGCATAAACTGCACACTTGAGATCTCCCCAGAGTGACTGAATGGTATTGAGGTCAGGAGACTAAGATGGCCACTCCAGAACTGATGAAGCGGAGGGCAAGGGCAAAGGAAGCAATGGGGTGGCTCCAAAACAGGGTAAGCAGGCTGTCTGGCCCATCCATAAGGGGCTGGCAGCCTGTCCTGTTGGGGTCACTCTGGCCCTGAGGCCCAGTAATGCTAAGGTACCAACCATTATGTCTGCACCCAAATACACCGGTCCGGCCAGTATGAGTGAGGGTATGAATGTGGGGGAGAATGAGGGAGGAGGTGGGGGAGAAAAAGCTTTTGTTGATGTATCTGGGGCTTTGGATTATGAGTGTTGGTGGGGAAGGAAGGGTGGGCACTATATCTACTAGTGAAGGTGGTTTGGATGCTATGGAGTTGGGTGGTGGAGCGTCGTCGGTGAGTGTGGAGGGAGGGGAGCCTGGACCGGAAGTGTCTCTTTATGAGGATCAAGCCCTATCTTTTTACAAGTCGGCAGGTGGTCTTTGGAGGAGACTTTAATACTGTCATGAGGCCCCAGGACAGGGGAAGTTCCAGAGACAATCTGACTTATTATAGCGTTGCGTTGAATAGCATAGCTAGTGAGATTCGCCTGGTGGATGTCCACATCCGGCACACCCCAGACCACGCGGAGTTCAGCTATCATAGGGGTAGTTTTAGGTCTAGGGTAGACAGGTTTTATTTAAAGGAGGAAGCCATCTCTTCAGCAGTGTCCGCTGTTGAGGTGGAGTTCTCCGACCACTGTTTAACTTTGTTTTCTCTGAATGTTACAGAGACCACCCGCATGGGAAGAGATTACTGGAGGCTCAATTCATCTCTGTTGGAAGAAGCGGAGATCAGACAGTCTTTTGAGGATTTTTTTCAGAGCCAGGTACCATTGCTGGGTTTGTGCAGTAGTAAGACAAAGAGTGTCCAAGTTCTTCCGCCAGCTCTCGAGCCTCAGGAGCCTGAGCAGGTTCCGCCTGTACCAGGGTCTGAGGAGGAAACACGAATGTCTTGTCTCGACTGGGGTAGCCGCGAGGAGATCTCCAGTGTGTCTTTGCTCATGAGGTGTCAGTACGATAGATGAGCATCTTTGGTTTTTGAGAGGGACTATGGGAAGTACCGCTTGTCTGACCCTTACAGAAACTGCAAGAGGTTAGTGAATAGTAAGATTGTGTCTGGACTGATTGATAGTACTGGGTCCCTGAGAAGGTCTAGATCAGGGATCTTTGAGGTCGTCAGATCCTTCTACTCACATCTCATGGCAAGGAGGGATCTTGATCGGGATAGGATGTCGGCTTTCCTGGATGAAACTGTTCCTGAACCAGGAGTAGATCCCTCTCTTGATGTTTTGACAAAAGAGATCAGAGAAGAGTACATAGCCTGGCGATTGAGGGGCTTGCTCCCAAAAAATTGCCAGGACCAGATGGCTTAACATCTGAGTTTTATAAGACCTTTAAGGACACCTGAACACTAGCTCTGATGCCACTCTACTGGCCGCGCAGGACAGCGGCTCCACTGCAAACTCGGGAAGTTGTGGCCACACATCCAGTTTGGCTGCCCAGTCGTCCAGCTGATCTTCTAACTGGGGTGGCAGAGTGCTGTCCAAGTAGGCCACCACCTGTTGGTTCAGTGGCTGCTCAAGGTCCTGCTGCTGCTGCTGCTGCTGGCGAGTGCCCTCCTCACTAGGCGGGTGAAGAAAGCTGCTAATCAGCGACTCCAGACTTAGGTTGCTGCTGATGGAGCTGGAACTGCTCCTAACCCCCACCTTCCCACAGCAGCCGCGACAGTGGTACCTGAGCACTGAGGAACCCCCCAGTCAGACCTGTCAGAGGAGGGACGATGCCGCACATTAGGCAGCAGCCAACTGACTACGGAGGATTTCTCTTTAGTATTTGAGTTTGTCCTCCCTCTCAGCAGCTGGGAAAAAGGCTCCCATTTTGGATCGGTGGCAAGGGTCCAATAGGGTGGCGAGCCAGAAGTCATCCCTCTGCCAGATGGTGACTATTCGGCTGTCACTAGCCAGGCAAATCAGCATGCTGTGGGCCATCTGCACAAGTGACTCCGAGGGGCTCCCTGCCTCCATCTCCACTGTATACTGCCACGGTGCTTGTGGGTCATCTGCCTCGTCTTCCTCATCTCCATCTACCTCCTCCAGCTGCTCCTGCTCCTCCTCTCCTGTCACCTGGGTAGAAAAACTCATTTTACCAGACAATGCTTGTGCTCCAATGTCCTCCTCCTCCTCCAGTTGAGTCCCCACCAGACTCATGTGGCCGCGAGATGTAGTCGTCACGTCTCCAGTCCCCTGCCCAGACAAATTTTTCAGCATCTGTTCCAGGACATGAAGCAGTGGAATGCCGTTATTCATCCCATAGTCCTGGCGACTGACAAATAACGTGGTCTCCTCAAATGGCCTCAGCAAATGGCAGGTGTCACGCATGAGCTGCCACTGGCTGACATCAAAGTTACACAGGGGAGTACTCCTGTCCGCCTGGATCATCAAAAAATCGTTAATGGCCTTTCTCTGTTCATACAGTCGGTCCAACATGTGCAGGCTGGAATTCCAACGGGTGGAAACATCGCATATCAGCATGTGTTGGGGGAGGCCGTTCTGCCGCTGCAACTCGAGGAGGGTGTGCCTAGCTTTTTAGGAATGGATGAAGTGCATGCACAGTTTCCTGGCCATTTTCAGAATCTTCTGAAGATCGGTGGAAGATTTCAGGAAACTTTTCACCCCCAGTTTCAACACGTGTTCCAGGCAGGGCGCATGGACCATCCCTCCTCAGTGCAGAGCAGACACCATGTTCCTCCCATTGTCCATCACCATGGCTCCGATTTGCAGTTGGCGCAGAGAAAGCCACACATCGATTTCTTTCTGCATGACGCGGAGCAGTTCCTCCCCTGTGTGACTTTGTTCTCCGAGGCAAGCCAGGTGTAGAACTTCGTGACACTGCTGTTCCCTACACATGTGGTATGATGGAGCAGTACTTGTGGAGGCTGAGATAGTGGTGGTGGTGGAGGAGGAAGCAGACATTGGTGCAGGAGCAGCATTATGACAACGTGGAGGAGAAAACGGCGTCTCCTGTCCAAGTTGTTGGTGTGGCTGGGAAGGAAGCACATTCACCCAGTGGGCCGTAAAGGAAATGTACTGGCCCTGACCGTAGTTACAGCTCCACACGTCCGCGCTGCCGTGCTCCTTGGAACAAACCGATAAACTCAAAGACTGGCCCACCTTCTGTTCTACATATTTGTGAAGGGCTGGTAGTGCCTTTTTGGAAAAGAAATTACGGCTTGGAACTTTTTACCTCGGCTCGGCACAGGCCATTAATTCTCTGAACGGTGCAGAGTCCACCATTTGAAAGGGAGGGACTGCAATACCAACAACTTGGAAAGGAGCACGGTCAGCTTCTGCACCTTAGGAACAGTCTCTTTGCAACCGCCTCGTTGAACGACTGCTGGCGCCATGAGTAGCGAGGAGCAGGAGAGTCTGGACCGGGAGATGATGGCAAAGAGAAACAGCTCCCTCTGCAGAGGTGGTGGAGCCTTGACTGGCTGCAATGGCATGCGTGCCACTGGGCGCCGCAGCTGCTGCGGCGGCAGGATGGACCCTCACCTCTGAGCCACGTTTCTCCCCGGCCACCGGATGGTGACGCGGCATGTGTTGACGCAGGGCCGTGGTGCCAACGTTAGCTGCCTGGCCACGCTTCACTTTCTGCCCACAGATTCTATATATACCCATATTTGGCTCCTCCGGTACCTTAGCAAAGAACTGCCACACCGCCGAGTTGCTGATTTTACCGCCAACGCTCCGCACTGAGTGACTACTACCGCAGGTGCCTCGCTGAGCCCTTGTGCCGCTACTTACTTGGACCTGCGAAGCGGGTTTTCTACCCCGTGGCCGCTTGGCTCCCGACCTCGCACTACTGCTACCCTGCTAACTCACGGCCACACTACCCACTTGCTGGCTGCGTCGCTGCCTGACGCGCAAGCTGACGCCCTTTTTTTCCTGGTATATGAAGCCCTTGCTTAAACCCCCCTCCCAAATGCGTCGGCTACATCATCACGATTTT
>JAODAL010062885.1:0-19525 GCA_025379985.1 Phyllomedusa bahiana
AACCAGGATGAAAATCGGGGTCAGTACAGGTAGTAAGTAGTACAGTGATGCACCAGAAGAAAGTGAGTGGGGCTTGGAGTATAATACAGGTGTAACTCGGGGATCAACAGATAAGAAATTATGTACAGTGCTGCACCAAAGGGGCCGCTCGGGGAATACAGGATGTAACTCAGGATCAGTACAGGATAAGTAATGTATTACACAGTGACTGCACCAGCAAATAGTGAGTGCAGCTCTGGAGTATAGTACAGGATGTAAATCTGGATCAGTACAGGATAAGTAATGTATGTACAGTGACTGCACCAGCAGAATAGTGAGTGCAGCTCTGGAGTATAGTACTAGATGTAGCTCAGGATCATTTACTGGATAAGTAATGTATGTATAGTGACTGCCCCAGCAGAATAGTGAGTGCAGCTCTGGAGTATAATACAGGGATGTAACTCAGGATCAGTACAGGATAAGTAATGTATGTACACAGTGACTGCACCAGCAGAATAGTGACTGCAGCTCTGGAGGAAAAATACAGGATGTAACTCAGGATCAGTTCAGGATAATTTAATGTATGTACACAGTGACTGCACCAGCAGAATAGTGAGTGCAGCTCTGGAGAATATTACAGGATGTAACTCAGGATCAGTACAGGGTAAGTAATGTATGTACACAGTGACTGCACCAGCAGAATAGTGAGTGCAGTTTCTGGAGGATAAATACAGGATGAACTCGTTTCAGTACAGCATAAGTAATGGAATGTACAGTGACTGCACCAGCAGAATAGTGAGTGCAGCTCTGGAGTAAAATACAGGATGTAACTCAGGATCAGTACAGGATAAGAAATTTGTATGTTACATGACTGCACCAGCAGAATAGTGAGTGCAGCTCGGGGAGTATAATACAGGATGTAACTCAGGATCATACAGGATAAGTAATGTATTCACAGGGGACTGCACCAGCAGAATATTTGAGTGCAGCTCGGAGTATAGTACAGGATGTAACCAGGATCAGTACAGGTTAAGTAAGTATGTACACAGTGACTGCCCCAGCAGAATAGTGATCAGCTCTGGAGTATAACACAGGAGTAACTCAGGATCAGTACAGGATAAGTAATGTAATGTATGTAGACAGTGACTGCACCAGCAGAATAGTGAGTACAGCTCTGGAGTATAACACAGGATGTAACTCAGGATCAGTTCAGGATAAGTAATGTATGTACAGTGACTGCACCAGCTGAATAGTGAGTACAGCTCTGGAGTATAACACAGGATGTAACACAGGATCAGTACAGGATAAGTAATGTATGTAGACAGTGACTGCACCAGCTGAATAGTGAGTGCAGCTCTGGAGGATAATATAGGATGTAACTCTGGATCAGTACAATGTATGTACACCTAGACTTTTTGTAAACTAAAAAACAGTAGAGGCTTAGGAAACTCCATCTAAAAATGCTGGAGCCAGAACTTCTCCCAACTCCATTGTGTCAGTTAATAAGCGAGTTTAGCATGATCAGAACAGTGCCTGCTGCCGCTATGATTTGTTCTGATTTCCTGCGCTCTTTCACTCTCATTTGGCAGGATCGACTCTGCAACACAACAAAGGTCAGTTATGGCAACTAATTCCCCAATTCACTAGAAGCAGTGGGCTGCATCTTATGACGCGCACAGGGCTGCAGCTCGCTTCTGGCACAATGTCGATATCCGTACAATGATGAATAATGGCAGCCTGCGCCAACAGCCATGAATCAATGGAAAATGCGCCACTATGCCCAAGAGTAAGATGAAGGATCTAATGCACTGATACAAGTGGAAAGACCGATAGAAACAGTGGGAACAATAAGATGGATGGAACCGAGATAGATAAAAAGATTGATATACGAGATAGAAAAATATACATGGATATAACAGACAGACACAGAGATAGATAGATAGATAGATATGAGAGAGATGGATATGAGATATATATGGGATAGATATGGGATAGATAGATAGATATGAGATATATATGGGATAGATATGGATAGATAGATAGATAGATAGATAGTTTGTTTGATATGAGATATATATGGGATAGATATGTGATAGATAGATAGATAGATAGATAGATAGATAGATAGATAGATAGATATGAGAGAGATGGATATGAGATATATATGGGATAGATATGGGATAGATAGATAGATAGATATGAGATATATATGGGATAGATATGGGATAGATAGATAGATAGATAGATAGGTAGATATGGGATAGATAGATAAATAAGAGATGGATAGATAGATAGATAGATAGGAGATAGATAGATAGATAGATAGGAGATAGATAGATAGATAGGAGATAGATAGGTATGGGATAGATAGGAGATAGACAGATAGGAGATAAATAGATAGGAGATAGACAGATAGGAGATAGATAGATAGATAGTAGATAGATAGACAGATAGGATATAGATAGATAGATAGAGATAGATAGATAGATAGGAGATAGACAGATAGATAGGAGATAGACAGATAGATAGATAGATAAAAAAGGACAAAAGGAGAAACAAGGGGGCGCACAAATGGTGAAGTACGTTTGGTAGAACGTATACAGTTGAGTATTTATTCACCAATTTGAGTTGCGCTCTTAGTGTAGAGGCACAACTCTCATATTAGCATACAGGGCTTTTACTTTTAGCCGTAGCCCCTTGTATACGGCTGCCGATGTTCCCGTGAGCGGCGTCCCGCCAAGCAAACCGTAGAGGAAAAAAAGAAGATGGGGGAAACCGGCGCATGTGTGTATCCGGGAAATGCCAATGATGCAGGCAGGGAGATCCAGAAAATTACTTTATTATTCTAAAAAGGCTAGGGTGATAACCTCAGTCAATCGAAAACAATTTAAAAGCAAGTAAAACCCGACACGTTTCACGTTTATCAAACGCTTCCTCAGGGATGAATAGATAGATAGATAGATAGATAGATAGATATGAGATAGATATGGGATAGATAGATATGAGATAGATATGGGATGGATGGATAGATAGATAGATTTATAGATATATATAGATAGATAGATATGGGATGGATGGATAGATAGATAGATTTATAGATATATATAGATAGATAGATAGATAGATGGATAGATAGATAGATATGGGATAGATAGATAGATAGATATGGGATAGATATGAGATAGATATGGGATAGGTAGCTAGATAGATATTACACATACACAAGATATGACAGACATAGCTCGTATCTATCCATCTATCTTCTATTTTTCTGTATTGAGCTATCAAATGTATCTTCTATCATACAGTTACTGACTGCTGAGGTTCCCCCTCTTCTTGATGGGCGCCCTCAGGTCATTGAGGTTCAGGGGCACAGAGTTACCAGCTCCTACCCGGCGACTCAGCTGATCTCACAGGTTTTTTAGGGGGTTCAGGTCTGAAGAAAGTGTAGGCCCCTATATTTGAGGTTCCCCAGTCTCCATCAGCCGTTCCCTAAAGATGCGACCTCGATGAGCTGGAGCATTGTCCCCTATGAAGAGGAGATGAGCCCTGTGTTGTTCCGGCAGAGGCACAAGGACTGGATCCATGATGTTATTCCAGTAGTAGAGGCGTCGCTGCACCATTCACACAGTGCAGGGCCGTTCTGTATGGACTAGACCCACCTGTCCACACGGTAACACCACCAAAGGCTCATCTGTGGCTGATGCACAGCGCTCTCCATGACCGGTACCTGACCCGGCTGATGCACCGCGCTCTCCATGACCGGTACCTGGCCCGGCTGATGCACAGCGCTCTCCATGACCGGTACCTGGCCTGGCTGATGCACAGCGCTCTCCATGACAGGTACCTGACCCGGCTGATGCACAGCGCTCTCCATGACCGGTACCTGACCCGGCTGATGCACAGCGCTCTCCCTGACCGGTACCTGACCCGGCTGATGCACAGCGCTCTCCATGACCGGTACCTGACCTGGCTGATGCACAGCGCTCTCCATGACTGGTGAACCTGACCCGCTGATGCAACGTTTCCCCCATGACCGTACCTGCCCCGGCTGATGCACAGCGCTTCCTGCCCGGTACCTGCCCTGGCTGATGCACAGCGTCCCATGCCCGGTACCGATGGCTGATGCCGCGCCTCCATGCCGGTACCTGGCCGGGTTGTGCCCCCCTTCCCATGACCGGTACCGGGGCCTCTGAGCACAGCGCCTCCATGACCGGAAACCCTGGCCGGGCTGATGCACCGCGCCTCCATGCCGGGTACCAAAACCCCCGATGCACGCGCTCTCCATGACCGGTACCTGCCCCCGGCAGATGACAGCGCCTCCAGACCGGTACCTGCCTGGCTGACCCCCCTTCCCCAGACCGGTACCTGACCGGGCTGATGCACAGCGTCTCCAGACCGGTACTGGCCTGGCTGATGCACAGCGCTCTCCCTGACGGTACCTGCCCCGGGCGATGCCAGGCTCTCCATGCCCGGTCCCGGGCTGGCTGATGCACAGCGCTCCCCAATGACCGGTACCTACCCCTGATGCACAGCGCTTCCTGCCGGTACCTGACCCGGCGATGCACGGCTCCCATGACCTACCGGGCCTGGCTGGCAAGGCTCTCCCTGCCCGGGGAACCTGACCGGCTATGCACGCGCTCTCCATGCCCGGGTACCTAACCCGGCTGATGCACACCCTTTCCCTGACCGTACCTGCCCCGGGCTGAGCACGCGCTCTCCATGACCGTACCGGGTGGCTGATGACAGCGCTCTCCATGCCCGGTACCCGACCCGGCTGATGCACAGCGCTTCCTGACCGGTACCTGACCGCTGATGCACAGCGCCCCCATGACCATACCTGCCCCCGGATGCACGCGCCCCTCCCCCCCGCCCGGACCTGACCTGGCTGAGGCCAGCGCTCTCCATGACCGGTACCTCCCCGGGGCTGTTCACGGGCGCTCCCCCATGCCCGGGTACCTGACCTGGCATGCACAGCGCTCTCCATGACCGGTACCTGACCTGCTGATGCACAGCCCCTCCATGACCGTACCGGGCCTGGCGAGCAAGGCCTCTCCATGACCGGGGTACCTGGTGGCTGATCACAGCGCTCTCCCTGCCCCGGTACCTGACCTGCAATGCACGGGCCTCCCATAAAACCGGGTACCTGCCCCGGCGAGCACAGCGTCTCCATGACCGGTCCCTGGCGGCTGTTTCACAGCGCTCTCCATGCCGGTACCTGACCCGGCATGCACAGCGCTCTCCATGACCGGTCCCTGACCCGGCTGATGCACAGCCCTCCATGACCGGTCCCCTGGCCTGGCTGTGCACAGCCCCCCTCCAAACCCGGTACCGGCCTGGTGATGCCAGCCTCTCCATGACCGGCCCGGATGGCTGTACCCACTCCAAAAAAGGGGTACCTGACCCGGGTAGCCAGCGTTTCCCCCAGACCGGTACCTGACCTGGCTGATGCACCGCGCTCTCCTTGACGTCTCCACCATCGTTGGCGCCATCATTTCTGCTCAGAGTGAATGGACTTCATCACTGAATAGCTCTGAGGAGCTCTGGTGCCTCGTCCAATGTAGATGCCCCCTGGTCCAGACGATGATGTCTGTGCCTAGTGGTGTGGTCAGGTCCCCTTGCCGGTTGTTGAGGACGCAGACCGCGCTGATGTAAATGGTTACGCATGGTCTGATGTGACACTCTGGGTCTCTCACCTTACTTAAACCTTCCTGGAGTTGTGCGGCATCATCGTGTAGTTCTGACGGGCATTGGTTACAATAAAGCGCTCATCAGTGAGTGCTGGAACCAAAGAACGTCCACTTCTTATCTTTTCTGTGACTCTCCCAGTCTCTCTGTATCTCTGATACAACCTGCTGATCACATTTTGTAATATTCTAAGCTCAGTGGCCACTTCCGTCTGAGAGCATCCTGCTTGAAGCCTGGCAATGGCGAGGGACTGCTGATCACTTGTAAGGTGTTGTTTCGGTCTCATGATGTCACAATGTGAACAGCAAGATGAGGAGGACGGTTTAAATCCCAACTTAGATTGATCCCTTAAATTTATTGGGCGATTCAGGGATCAAACCCCTGTTGGGAATTTTTCCATTAACCTCCTTGTCAGAGATCAGCAAGTTGTGCAAAAAGTCCTGAAACACTGAACAGTTCGACGTGTGCATCGAAGGGGGAAGGATCGGCTCATCTACTGCATTTTAAAAAAAAATTTCAAGAAATTATTATATTCGTCCTGAAATTGTAACCAAAAGTCAAATATCCCAAACTTTTTGCGAGTAGTGTATATATGAATATGATAGATGGATAAATAGAAGATAAATCTGATAGATCAATACATAGGTAGATGGACATGAGTTGGACAGACAGACGTGCGATAGATATATGGACAGATACATACATTGTTATGAGATAAACCTATAGATATAAAATAAATCCGATCGGTAGATAAATGAAATCACATGAGGGGTGTGTGTTCCCCCACATGCAGCGATATCCGCGCTCTCCAGGAGATGCATATGGGTGAATACACACCCCTCACCTAATTTCCTGCAGCACCAATGGATTCTATGATCAGGCCTTGCCTTTATTCTGATTGGGCTTGTGCCGCTCCACAGATAATAGACATATGTGCCGTCTGGTGCCCCGGCTGCTGCGGCGCTTCTTTACTCTTACCTGGGCTGCTGTATAAATGTGCGCAGTCTCTGGGGGTTCGCTCTCATCTTATAACATACAGCACGAGGTTACACCCAGAACAGGGTAAAGTTTCCTAAACTCTAGTAATCTACGTACAGAACAATCCGAGAGACACTCCGAGTACAGAGCGGAGCTTCCCCCGGATCCGGCTGTAGGTTGTTCTCTAGACTAGTCCAAGTGTCGGCTCTGCAGGGCCAATGCCTCCATTGCTCATGAGCTGAAGTCAATACTGACACAATACAGAGGGGGGCGCAGCTCTGCAGAACGGGGCAGGCTTGTATTCTATCAGGGTCTGGGGAAAGCTGGGTAATAATCTCTATATTAGGGGTCTGCAACGTCGGCTCTCCAGCTGCTGGGAAACTACATCTCACATCATGCCCACTGATATAGATTATATAAATGCATGATGGGAGTTGTAGTTTCCCAACAGCTGGAGGGCCAACGTTGCAGACCCCCTGCTCTATATGGACGCCATGTGTGGTTATAGAAGACCAGGGGCGGACTCTGTACATCACTGGAGGACGGGAGATCACACAGTAGGTGCTCCCTGAGGCATTTAGTCCTTCACGTATCCCTGGTGTGTTCTGGTAACTACTGGAACTTTCCATGATTTTCTTCCATCATTACCTCTATACTGACAGCAGGTGCAAGAATCAGAGGAATAATGAGGGGAAAAAAATCCTCAAGAGAAGCCGACGTGGCCCTTTAGATAGAATTATACAAGGAGCATGAGTGTGGCTCTGAGGGCAACCTAAAGGGCTTGTGCTGAAAATAGCAGCAGCGTCCACTGGGGGGTCTGGATGCTGGGACCACCATGATACAGACAATGAAACCACCGAAAGAGTGCTCACCATAAGAATAAATAGGAGCCGGGCTACGTGTCCTTCAGGTGCAGCCCACTGTACAGTGGTCAAAGGGGCAATTTGTGGCTCACTCGGCCATTAGGGGGTCTATACCGGCCGCGAATTGGTCTATAAGGGCCGTGGGATTGGTCAGTGGGGCAGTTAGGTGGCGTTATTATACATAGCTTATAAATAAGAGTCACCTTAGGAACACATAGCTGCATTGATGAGAACCCAGAACACTTAGGGCAACATGTACCCTGTTTCCCCAAAAATAAGACATCCCCCGAATATAAGACCTAGGGCATTTTTTTTGATGCAATTCAGTGTTTGGCTGCTCATGCTGATGTTTGTGATGAAATCACTGCAGTATATTCATACAGGTTGATGTTATGTTCAACAATAAATGTGAATTCTTGTTCATGGAAAAATAAGACCTCCCCTGAAAATAACACCTAGCGTGTCTTTAGCAGCAAAAATTAATATAAGACACTGTCTTATTTTCGGGGAAACAAGGTATGAGTGACATGTAGAGCCCCATTCGCTCTATTTTTAAACAGGCGCACTCCAGTATCAGGCGCACTACAAAGCGCCCGCGGGACTATTTTCCAAGTAACGGAAACCGTTATGGAAACCTGATGGACCCATTATAATCATAAAGGGCGGTCAGCCGCCGTTGGTGTCCAATGTGAAACGGATTTTGTGTCTGTTTAAACCTCTGCGACAGATGTGAACCGAGCCTAAAGGCTCCTCTACACGGCGAGAATTCCCAGCCTGTTTCTGAAGTGGATTCGGATTTTAAAAACAGCCAAAATCCGACTGCAAAACCATCCCCATAAACCTCAATAGAAAATCCAAGCAGTGGTCTACAAGCTCGGATTCTCTGAGGTCGAATTTCAAAACGGACATTTTTTTCCCCAAAAACTTGGTACATGTTCAATAATCCATCATATTTCAGAATGAAGAACACCAGGGCGGTGGAGTCGGTAAGGCAAAGCTCCATCTCGAACTTCTCAATTTCCCTGACTCCAGAATCCATCAACACAGCCACTAAGAGATCACCTAACAGTATTAAAAAGGTAAGATCGGGCTTTTTATCACCTTATGACACAATAATCAAGCTATTTAGGGAGAAAAGACACTGACAAGCAAAAGGGTAACAAGGTTTTTAACTTGTGACTTTCATGCTCCATCTCACCATCCACTACAGCTTTGTACATGAGACTCCCATCATTTTATAGACAGTCATCTTACCTATCTTATACATAAATGTGACTTGCAAGTATTTAGCACCTGCTTAGTTCTGCAGATTCTTTCCTGTAACTGCATTGTTACTGTTTTGCACCCAAGAATCAAAATGTTCATTTGTATTATTTTGTTAGTATTTGGTAAATCCCCCTTTGGCTTTCAGCTCTGCCTGAATCCTTCTGGGCTCTGGATCAGATTCAAGCAGGTCTCGACTGATATCTGATCCCAGGTCTCTTCTACACATTCGCGATGTTGGTGCAGACGACTTGGATACAAATACAGATTTTTCTTCAACTCTCCCCACATGCGTTGGATTGGGTTGAGGTCTGGGGACTGTGGAGACCGATACATCAACTCTACTTCATTGTCATTGAACCCTTCCTTCTCCAACCTTGACGTCTGCTTCAGGTCATTGTCCTGCTGGACACTGTCGTCCTCTTCATCCCCATAGTCCTCGAGTGGATGAAGTAACTCATCTTGTAGGAGCCTCACATAGAGCTCAGCATTGAGGTCACCATCGATCCTGGTCCAGTCTCCAACATCTTTGGCTGTGACCCCTCCCCATATCCTCAGGCTTCCTCCACCAAACTTAGCAGTTTCTTAAATTTCTCACTCCGTTCGCCCCTTCTCCCTTGGTTCTTCCCATTCCCCCCATCAGAGCCCGGTCTATTGACTTCCATCTCTCGCTCCGTTCGCCCTTCTCCCTTGGTTCTTCCCATTCCCCCCCATCAGAGCCCGGCCTACTGACTTCCATCTCTCGCTCCGTTCACTCCTTCTCCCTTGGTTCTTCCATTCCCCCCATCAGAGCCCGGTCTATTGACTTCCTTCTCTTGCTCCGTTCACTCCTTCTCCCTTGGTTCTTCCCATTCCCCCCATCAGAGCCCGGTCTATTGACTTTCACCTCTCGCTCCGTTCACCCCTTCTCCCTTGGTTCTTCCCATTCCCCCCATCAGAGCCCGGTCTATTGACTTCCATCTCTCGCCCCGTTCGCCCTTCTCCCTTGGTTCTTCCCATTCCCCCCATCAGAGCCCGGTCTATTGACTTCCATCTCTTGCTCCGTTCACCCCTTCTCCCTTGGTTCTTCCCATTCCCCCCATCAGAGCCCGGTCTATTGACTTCCATCTCTTGCCCAGTTCATCCCTTCTCCCTTGGTTCTTCCCATTCCCCCCATCAGAGCCCGGTCTATTGACTTTCATCTCTTCGCTCCAAATCCCCCGTTTCCAATCTTCCATTTTCGTCCTCTGCCGATTTTCTTATAACGAGATTGAAGTCGCGGCTTCTTCACCTTTTTTCGGGCCATCATTCCAGATCTGTGTAATGCGCCCGGTGCTTGCATGGACGTCTGTGATCTCACTCTTATGAAGCCTACGAGCCGCCTCCACTGCTGTGTCTTAGCGTCAGCACTGATCGACCTTGTGGTGAGCGACTTGTTGGCTCTGATATTCCCCCTGGACGTCACCTCTTGGCTTTGGACGGACTTCATTCCATATTCTTCCCGCTGTCAGGGCCTCACATGATGCAGTTTTCTTGGCCCAGAGACGCTATCGATGAGCTGGATGATGCCGTTTCTCTTTTCTTGGGGAATCTTCTTCATGGCGGCTCGAACCAGCGACCTTTCACTTGGGAATCAGCCTAATAACACACTGAGAATGTGAGAACAGGTTGTAATTTGTAGTAACAAGAAGAAAAAGATTGTCCCACCAGCAGGAGCAAAACAGTAACAATGCAGTTACATGACAAGAACCTGCAAAACTAAGCAGATGCTAAATAGTTGCAGGTCACAGTTATGTATGAGAGCCAAGACGATTGTCTATAAAATGATGGGAGCCTCATGTACAAAGCTGTAGTGGAGGCTGAGATGTGGAGCCTGAAAGTCAAAAGTTCAAAACATTGTTACACTTTTGCTTGCAAGTGTAAAATATATTTATTGGATACAACTTTAGAACACAAAAAAGTGTGGGAAAAACCGTTTTCAACAAAAATGTCCTGAATAACATTTGTGAAGTCTATGAATTTGTTCTAAGAAATACTGTAGTTACACAGTGTGTAAGGCCGAAAAAAGACAGACACCCATCCAGTTCAGCCAACTGTACTAAAGTGTTGATTCAGAGGAAGCAAAAATTCCCATGAGGTAGAAGCCAATTGTCCTCATTTTAGGGAAAAAATTCCTTCCTGACTCCAATCTGGAATCAGAATAAGATTAGTGGCCGTTCTCTAAAATCCAAGTCACATTAACCTGTTCTATTATTATGCTTTAGAAATGTATCCAGACCCCTTTTGAACTCTGTTAGTGAATTCACCATGACAAGTTCCTCTGGCAGAGAGTTCCAGAGTCTCACACTGCTTCCATAAAATGCTTCATAGATGACCTAAAATCTGATCTCATTATTTCCAGGCTAGAGAACGGCCTCTCTACACTAACTTGGGTTGGGGCAAAGTGGTGACCACAGGGGCAACATCTCTAACAATGTTAGGATATAAAGGAATTGCCACAGTCAGTTCTGATGAATGGTTGAACTCTTCTACTTCTTTGAAAGCAGGTGAAAAATTTGGGAGTGGAATCTTTTTCCCTGCGGCAACGCTTTGTCAGCTCCATGACATCGAAATACTTTTCAAAATTAAACTCCTCATCTGATGAGTCTGAATATATGAGAGCAGCAGCACTGGCCGGACACAAGTCCTCTTGCTCTTGGCACCGCATTGACTGGAATAGACCAATTTATTATATATTTTGGGAGTCGGCCCATTTTATAGTGACTCCCGACTCCTGCAAAATGCGCACAGACTCCGACTCTACAGCCCTGGAGAACACAGCGCTCCCCTGTACTGGGAACTCCCATAGAGGAGAATGGAGAGAACACAGTGCTCCCCTGTACTGGGAACTCCCATAGAGGAGCATGGAGAGAACACAGCGCTCCCCTGTACTGGGAACGCCCATAGAACAGAATGGAGAACACAGCGCTCCCATGTACTGGGCACTGCCATAGAACAGAATGGAGAGAACACATTGCTCTCCTGTACTGGGAACTCCCATAGAGGAGAATGGAGAACACAGCGCTCGCCTGTACTGGAAACTCCCATAGAACAGAAAGGAGAACACAGCGCTCCTCTGTACTGGGAACTCCCATAGAGAAGAATGGAAAACACAGCGCTCCCCTGTACTGGGAACTCCCATAGAACAGAATGGAGAGAACACAGCGCTCCTCTGTACTGGGAAATTCCATAGAACACAATAGAGAACACAGCTCTCCTTTGTACTGGGAACTCCCATAGAGAAGAATGGAGAACACAGCGCTCCCCTGTACTGGGAACTCTCATAGAGGAGAAGGTAGAGTTGTGCACAAGTCTGACCGGGTCTCGATTCTGGGTCGACACTTTTGGGGGCCTGCTCCTGAAATAATGCAGATCCCACCTCTGCGCCCCGCACTTAGCAGACTTTGATAGCATATCCTATTGATCTGCCATCAAAGTGCATGGTGGGACCAACCTTAAAAATGGAGAGGAACGGTAACAGAAAGTAAACTACAATTTGTAGAACTTTTCATTGCACAAGGAATAATGTTCATCTGCTGACGGCGGAATACACTTTTAAACTTTAATCTGCAACCCTAAAAATAGCAAAGACATTCAGCAGCATAAAGATATTATATATGTATATAAACAGCAGAGAGGAAATCGTGTCTAGACGAGGGATTCGTGTAATCTCCAGCATCGAAATGAAAAAAAAAAAAAGCAGGACATTGTGATATAGGAAGAAGCTATAGGGGTGGCAGGAGGTCTATAGGACGGAGGGTGGAAGGGGCTGCCGTATCCAGCAATACTGGGATAACATGTAGGAAGGGGGACAGTCCCGCTTGGGATCCCTCTCCCACCGTCCGGAGTGAGTTCAGATGACCCAAAGAGCTCACAATCACCAGGCACCGTATCATGCTCCAATACAAATATTTGCTAAACCGTTCACAAAGGGGCCAAAGTTGGGGGATTGGAGGCAAAGTTCCTTCTGCACTTGGTAGACGGCCCTTTCTATTAGGGCATCTTCACGCGCGTATTTTACAAGCGTAACTTCATGCGCGTATTTTACAAGCGTAACTGCGGTGCGTATTTCGCTTTTATTTGCGTAAATTGCGGTGCATTGTTTCTTGAAGCAAATTTCAAAGTGTGAACACACCCTTACTCTGCTGCCCCCAATCTTTTTATCAGTGCGGACGGAAACCGACAACAGAATATTCATGAACCATTTCCTGCTACAACCAAGCGGGGGATTTCCCGAGCGGGAGGGGACGGAATCCATGTTCTCTAGGAGCAGTGGATTACCGTAAGGGACTCCGAGGTTTGGCGCCGTATTGAAGCGCAAATCCGGCGCGGAATCGGCCCAATCCGCCCGGAATAAGCGTGTGAAGGGCCTAAGGGATCTTCCCGCGCTTTATTTCAAGGGGAACTGCGGGCGTATTTCGCTTTTATTTGCGTAAATTGCGGTGCATTGTTTCTTGAAGCAAATTTCAAAGTGTGAACACACCCTTACTCTGCTGCCCCCATCTTTTTGATCAGTGCAGGAAGGAAACCGGAAGCAGAATATTCAGAACCCAATTTCCTGCTACAGACCAAAGCGAGCTGGAAAGAAGAAGAAGTAGGTAACGGTCTATGTAAAGGCAGGACAAGCAGCGGGGCGTGTAAAAGATGGCTTACAGGGTTTTATTCATCCGGGCGCTTCGTAGAGCCTGTTCTTTAGGCTCCCCCTTCCTGTTCAGGCTGTGGGTGGTTCTACAGCTTCAGGCTCCTACTTCCTGCTCAGGCTGTGGGCGGTTCTACCGCTTCAGACTCCCACATCCTGCTCAGGCTGTGGGTGGTTCTACCGCTTCAGGCTCCCACATCCTGCTCAGGCTGTGGGTGGTTCTACCGCTTCAGGCTCCCACATCCTGCTCAGGCTGTGGGTGGTTCTACAGCTTCAGGCTCCCACATCCTGCTCAGGCTGTGGGTGGTTCTACAGCTTCAGGCTCCCACATCCTGCTCAGGCTGTGGGTGGTTCTACAGCTTCAGGCTCTCACATCCTGCTCAGGCTGTGGGTGGTTCTACAGCTTCAGGCTCCCATATCCTATTCAGGCAGTGTGCAGTTCTATAGCTTCAGACGCCCACATCCTGCTCAGGCTGTGGGTGGTTCTACAGCTTCAGGCTCTCACATCCTGCTCAGGCTGTGGGTGGTTCTACAGCTTCAGGCTCCCATATCCTACTCAGGCTGTGAGTGGTTCTATAGCTTCAGGTTCCCACTCTCTCTATTCAGGCAGTGTGCAGTTCTATAGCTGCAGGCGCCCACGTCCTGTTCAGGCTGTGGGCAGTTCTATAGCTTCAAGCTCCCACTTCCTGTTTAGCCTATGGGTGATTCTACAGCAGTGCCTGCCTTTTTTAGCTCTGATATTCCTAGCCAAGCCTGTTAGAGGGACATTAGTGATGGAGGTTTTTAAAAAGCAAGCAGAAAGCTACAGAGTTATAAAGGGTGAAAGCTAGCCAGAAAGAAAGATAAACCAGCTCCTGTGTTGCTGATAAGACACAGCAGGAAACAATGTCACCATCATAGCCACTGCTACAACCGAGAGGCGGTTGTTAACCTAGGGAAGCTTGTGTACACAAGCAGGAGAGAAGAACTGCTCTAATGCTGAAATATATCAAATCAGAACAGCAAAGTATTTGGAAGTAATCTTTAGCTTTAAATACATAGGCAAGGTAAGTGATGAATGTGAAGGAATGTGAAGGAATGTAAGGAGCAGTCTGCATGTAGTAGGGAGCAGTCTATGTGGCATGGAGAGCAGTCTGTGCAAACAGGAGAAAAAGTCTTCATGGAGCTGTATGTGTGAAGGGGGGGGTGGAGAGCTGTCAGAGAGAGAGAGGACCGAAAGAGCTGAAAGAGGGGCATAGTGAGCAGTCTACAAAAAAGATGGCTGTGGGCAAGTACTCAAAGAGACAGGACCATGGATACAGACAAAGTCTAACAAGCAGGGCCGCCATCAGAAATTTTGGGGCCCCATACAGCTGGAGCGTCTGGGCCCCCCCCTGAGTACCACCCTATAGTGAGATGTAAGGGGGCCTGCCTGCAGAGGGCCCCCTTATTTCACCGGGCCCCATACAGGAATACCCCCTGTACTGCCTTTACGGCGGCCCTGCTAACAAGTAACAAAGGGGGTCATGGGGAGCAGTGTACAAGAATGAGGGGCATGAGGGCCAACCTGTGAGAGGAATGGGGGACACAGAGACCAGTCTGAGGATGGTGGAACCACTGGGAGAAGTCAGCAAGAGAAGGAGGTCATGTGAAGCAGTGTATAAGAATGAGGGGCATGAGGGCCAGCCTGTGAGAGAGATGGGGAACACGGAGACCAGTCTGAGGATGGTGGAACCACTGGGAGAAGTCAGCAAGAGAAGGAGGTCATGTGAAGCAGAGTGTAAGAATGAGAGGCATGAGGGATAGCCTTTGAGAGAGATGGGGAACACGGAGACCAGTCTGAGGATGGTGGAACCACTGGGAGAAGTCAGCAAGAGAAGGAGGTCATGTGAAGCAGTGTATAAGAATGAGGGGCATGAGGGCCAGCCTGTGAGAGAGATGGGGGACATGGAGACCAGTCTGAGGATGGAGGAACCACTGGGAGAAGTCAGCAAGAGAAGGAGGTCATGTGAAGCAGTGTATAAGAATGAGGGGCATGAGGGCCACCCTTTGGGGAGAGAGATGGGGAACAGGCGACCAGTTGAGGTGGTGGAACCACTGGGAGAAGTCAGCAAGAGAAGGAGGTCAGGGGGAACAGTGTTAAGGAAGAGGCCAAAGGGACTGTAAAAGGGGGACCGGGGAAAAACCACCCTTAGATTTGGAACAATAAAAGGCAGCCGGAAAAGGGGTAATTTAAGCATGTTAAGAATAAAACCCCTGGGTTAAAGCCCTAGACCAGCAGGGACATGCACTAACTCCTTCTCTTCCTTAAGCAACCAGGGATAATACAATAAAACCTTCATTGTCCTAGGTCTACAAATTAATTCTCTCTATGCCCTGGACACCAAGAACGGTACCGTAAACTATTACCTACCCCTAGTCAATCATGGAAATTGGGCAATATTTGTCTGCCACAGATTTAGATTGTCCAATTTAAAAAGAACAGCGCACATGCGCCTAGCTTCCCGGCTCACTAGCTACAGTCACTACATACATACGTTATTTATTCTGTACTGACCCTGAGTTTCATCCTGTATTATCCTCCAGAGCTGCGCTCACTATTCTGCTGGTGCAGTCACTGTGTACATCATTCTTACCCTTTTTTCCTGAGTTCATTCTGTATTAACCCCCAGAGCTGCGCTCACTATTCTGCTGGTGCAGTCCTGTGACATACATTACTTATCCTGTACTGACCTGAGTTACATCCTGTATTATCCCCCAGAGCTGCACTCCTATTCTTTGCCATGTACATACTACATTGTACATCATTTTCTCTATTACTGTACTCAATTCCCCGTTCATAACAGCCTGTTAATTTATTACCTCCAGAGCTGACTCACTATTCTGCTGGTGCAGTCACTGTGTACATAATTTCTTATCCTGTACTGATTTCCAGAATACATCCTGTATTATTTCTCCAGAGCTGCAAATCACTATTCTGTGGTGCAGTCACTGTTACATACATTACTTATCCTGTACTGACCCTGTTATAAAACCTGTATTATCCCCCAGAGCTGCACTCACTATTTTTGCTGGTGCAGTCACTGTTTTACATAATTACTTATCCTTACTGATCCTGAGTTACATCCTGTATTATACTCCAGAGCTGCACTCACTATTCTGCTGGTGCAGTCGCTGTGTACATACATTACTTATCCTGTACTGACCCCGTATAACAGCCTGTATTCTCCTCCAGAGCTGCACTCACTATTCTGCTGGTGCAGTCACTGTGTACATGCATTACTTATCCTGTACTGACCCCATATAACAGCCTGTATTCTCCTCCGGCTCCGCAGCCAATGCCCGACACATCTGGAGTAATTACCATGCGCCCGGCATCCAAGTGCTGTCGTTTATGTGAGAGCACAGCCTGGTGGGGTACACGCTGTTCTGTCCTGATGACAAAACTCCATTCAGTCCACAATAACCTGCCTGTGAATACATAAGTGCCCGCACGTTTCAAGATCTGGCTGCATTTTAATGGATCTGCAGCTCAATATTCCAGGAAAAGGCCGGATTCTGGCGACAGCGTTCCGGTCGGGAACAATGGACGCTGCGGAGGCTTCACGTGAACTTCTCAAACAAATGAGAGAAGCAGAAAAAAAAAAGAAAAGAAAATCTTGTCAGTAAATCAGACTGAGGCCGAGCAAAAACATTCTGTACCGGAGGAGCGTAAAGAGCATCAATTATAACCGAGGCGACAACACCGCGTGGAAGGGCTGGCACAGGATTGTCTTAGCACCCAGTAAATGTCAATTCACTGGTGGCGTCCACCCAAAACCATTACGCAAAGGGGTCCACGTCATCGGGAACCTCAGAAACCCTGCAACATCTCTTCTATTTCACCAGCTCCAGGAATCCAGGATAGTGGTGGGCTAAGACCAGATTCCCCAATGGTACAAAGTGGTGGTCTGGAGCAGAAGACGGGTTAATATCAGATTCCCTAGTGGTGTAAGGTTAGTCTCCTTCCACGGCGGTCTCGACCAGAAGCGGGGTTCATCTCAGCTTCCCTAGTGTTGTAAGGCTAGTTCTCCTTCCTTGGTTGTTTGGAGCAGAAGACGGGTTAATATCAGATTCCCTAGTGGTGTAAGGTTAGGTCTCCTTCCATGGTGGTCTAGAGCAGAAGAGGGGTTAATATCAGATTCCCTAGGGGTGTAAGGTTAGGTCTCCTTCCATGGTGGTCTAGAGCAGAAGAGGGGTTAATATCGATTCCTAGTGGTGTAGGTTGGGTTCCTTCCCATGGTGGTTGGAGCAGAAGGGGGGGTTAAATAAGATTCCCTTGTGGTGTAAGGTTAGGTCTCCTTCCCTGGTTTTTTAGAGAGAGAGGGTTAATTATCAGATTCCCTAGGGTGTAGGTTAGGTCTCCTTCCATGGTGGTCTAGAGCAGAAGAGGGGTTTGTGAGGAAAATGACACAAAAATGACAAAGCCACCCCCGCAGCTCTTATAACTTTAAATTAACTCAATTTGCAAGTCACAAGAAAGCATCAGTCAGTCAAATAGGAGTCTATCCCAGCAGGGAGTCTAAGATTCAAAGCAATGTCAGTTAATTTTGTTAGCACCTGGCCCAGGCTAGCGTACGCATTTGCTCTCAGATCCCAACTTCAAACAGTCATAGGAGACTGAGCGGTGCCGATATTTCATAAGGATTTATAGAAGAACCATGCATCACAGGTCCACCCCAGTTTCTTATTTTTAAAAATGAAACTTCCAACACACGTAGCTGTCACTCCCACGTTTGTAGAGCACATAGGAAGGGAGTAACGCACAGCTTGGACAAGGAATGAAGCAGAAGGCTAGCGTTTGGTACAAAGTCGTAGATAAGGCCCATCCTGTTCTGATGGTGCCACTGGCTCAGTTCTGTCCCAATGCTCTGCCGCAGTATTACTCATTTTGTGTCCAAAGCCAAAAACAGCAGCGCCCGTGAGGGACGAGAGTGTAGACCATGCCAGGGGCGTGAGAGGGTGTGACGTGGAATGTCCCAGTCGAAACCCGGCTTTGCCCAGGGTTGTCTCATTGGTGGGGGGGTACCCTACACCAGCATTCCAGAAGCATCCGCACACAGGAGCAAGGCCACATTAACCCCTCCCCCCCCCATGTGTGCCCAGTACAAGGCCAACCTAAGGGAAATAGACACATCTGCTGCCTCTATGTAACCACATCCGTGTTTGCACCTCTGACCAATATCTGTATAGTATTGTCCATATGTATATATTGTCTAGTGCGCTCTCCAAGGCAAATTAAATCTATTAACGTTAATCTGAGCAGGTCTGTTGTCTTGATCACCCGAATCTCACGTGCCCTTATTTCGGTCGTACCAAGCGGGTTTCCAGGCTGTATTTGTTTGTAGGCCCTGTCTTATAACAATGAGAAATGTGGAGTTACTGGGCTAAGACCAGATTCCCCAATGGTACAAAGTGGTGGTCTGGAGCAGAAGAGGGGTTATTATCAGATTCCCTAGTGGGGTGAGGTTAGGTCTTCTTCCAGGGTGGTCTAGAGCAGAAGAGGGGTTAATCTCAGATTCCCTAGTGGTGTAAGGTTAGTTCTCCTTCCATGGTGGTCTAGAGCAGAAGAGGGGTTAATATCAGATTCCCTAGTGATGTTTCACCAGAGTGGGTACACAGATCTCTCCCAGCCGTTCAGGGTTGGGGGTGAGTAGGGTGTCTTCTCGCACTCCCTGGGTCTTCCTGTGCCCGTGTGGACAAGGGTTAACTGTGAAACCATATCCGGCTGACCTTGTGCACCACTAGAGTGAGCGCAATGTCATGATACAACCCAAGTCAGGCCGTCGACCCTCGACTGGGCACGGGCTGTTTCCTGACAGACTGGTGGCAGCGGTGGGATCAAGACAATAGTGTGTGTGAGTGCGGGGCCTGTACTCCCAGACACTAAGGACTACCAGCAGTGGCTTTTGCTGCTGGGCTCTTAAGATCAGCTCAGCACTAGACAACCCGACTGCAAATACGAGGTGTTGGGTGCAGTTTTTGTGTCAGTAACCAAGGGTTACAAGGATGGCTGGTCGCAGAAATAACCAACAGGCCAAGCGTATCCTTGAGAAAAAGATGGCGAAATTTTGCCCCC
>JAODAL010062886.1:0-19524 GCA_025379985.1 Phyllomedusa bahiana
TTAAAATTTGGGGTTTCCTTTTTATTGGTTGGGTTTGGTATTCTTGTGTACCTCACTCAAGAGGCAGTACCCTTTTCACCTGGCAACTTTGAAATTTAAATGCAGCATTTTTTATACATTTTTATACTTATTTGCATAAAATTTTTGAAAGAGCATAATTACTATTGTTTTGGTATGAAATATCTGCAAGTAATTAAAAGCACCAATGGGGTTTGACGTTTACCACAACTGGCAAATCTCTTTATGGAATGGTGAGAATGTCAGGCCACAGCGCGGTCCTCAGCTCACAAGGTACAGCAGAGGCTGAGCTTTTGGCCGTGAATTGCTACGTCCCTGTGCTTTTTTTTTGCGGGGCCAATTTTCTATTTGGATCTGTCTATGTGTTAATTAAATTCTGCCTACAGGCTTTTGGCCTCAAGATCATCAGCAACACCTGGTAAGGGGGCCGTCATGACCCCATTTTGGCTCACCCCAAATAAATTTTTCCTTGACCTTTTCATCTGCAAGGACGCAAGAGGTAAGTAAAGTTTTTTTTTTTTATTTTTTTATTTATTTTTTTCCCCAAACTCAGGGGGAAACCATATCTACCAACAGGGGGTTGTATATACAGGGGGCTGCATACCTACCTACCGGGGGCTGTAAACCTTCCTATAGGGGACTGTATACCATTTGAAATTTAGGTATATACTTTGGGCCTGTATACCTACCTACATTGGGCTGTATACCTACCTACAGTGGGGTTTATACCTCCCTACAAAATTTTAAAATTCCAACATACGGGGGCCAATTTTAACCTGCCACAAAGGGCATATATACCTACCTATCTACAGAGGATTATATACCTGACTACAGGGGGGGATATCTACCTACCTATCTACAGGAGGCTGGAACATGGGGGCCATAAATACTTTATTCCCTAAAAGGGCTGTAAACATGCCTACAGTGGGTCTATATACCTACGTACTGGAGTCTATCTACGTAGTTTTGGGATTCTATCTACTAGTTTTTGGGGGAAACCCCAAATTAACTGGGAAATTTGGGTTTAGGGAATGCTGAAAAAAGGGAGAAGTCTAAGATGTTTGTGTATTCAATTCTGCAGGGATGAGTTATGGCTGGTAGAAGTCATAATGGTGTTCTGAGTTGGATGGAGAAGAAAAAGGGGAAAAAGAATTCTCAACGAAGGAAGACAAACTTTCCCGGGGATCCTTTGGATGCCAGGGTTATTTTCCCTTTTTTTTGTTGGATAAGCGCTTAAAATCAGTGTCATGTGCGGGGACCTAGAATGGGCTGATCACTGTTGGGCTCAAATGGGAGTGTTTTTAGGGTTTTAAAAATTGGGTTTTTGGGGAAAAAAAGTATAAAATTTAAATTTCCCGGGGAGGTTTGTGTTGGGTTTGGGGGGGCCCCGTGCACAAATCGCCCAGGGGCCTTAAAAACTGTTAAGGGTGGCCCTGCTTGTATCATTTTTAAGATGGGCAATTTGATTCAACGAAGTGGAATTTTTTAGAATTTCAGGAAAAATTTGGGTTTGTAACCCAAATTTGAACTTTGGGGGGATTCCGGGAACGAAGTTGCTTTTTTATTGATAAAATGGGGCGACACATGGCCCTTACATGGGGCAAAGCACTCTGGGAGGGAAAAAGGGGATAGCCTGCATGACAAGTGGGGAAGAAGAAAAAATCCCGAGAACCCCGGGATTCTGTGACGTCACCGCACTATAAAAGACCACGCCCCCCGCTGGGAGCTCACACCCCTCACGTACTACAGGGAAGGGGCTGCTGCGGGTTTATAACCCCTTTCTGAAGAACTGAATTTTTTTCACAGCGATTTTTTTTGGGGTTTCTCACTTGTCCAGAGACTGTTTTTCTGAATGTTCTATTTTTGAATTTTTTTTGGGTTTTTGGGATCTGAAATTTTCCCTTTGCTCCACGCACGCATATTTTAAAAACAAAACCAAAGGGGGTCAAACCATTTTTGTTGTATTTTTTTAAAAAAAACAGCTTTTTTTCAAAACAAATACCACTTCATTTTTGGGTGCTCAATTCTAAATTTCGCAATTTTAAAATCCCGGGGTTTTTTTTAACGTTGTTTTTCTGGTGTGCTGACAAAAAAAAACCGTCTTTTTTTAAAGCCAAATTTATATTTTTTTTTTTTGGGGAGCCTAATTCACAAACAAAAGGGGTTTAAATTTCAAAATTTTTTCTCTTTTTTGTGTGGCGTAAAAAAACGCCATTGTACACGCAAAAAAGCTACTATTTTTTGGTGGGAAATTCTATTGCGCAAATTTACAACCCGGGTTAATTAAAGGGTTTTTTTTCTGGTGTGCTGACAAAAAAAAACCGTCTTTTTCAAAAGCCAAATTAATTTTTTTTTTTGGGGGACCTAATTCACAACAAAGGTTTAAATTTCAATTTTAAAAACTTTTGTGTGGCTAAAAATACACCATTGAAAAACGCTACAAACTACATTTGGGTGGTGGTTAAATTTTCTATTGGGGCCAATTTTACACCCAGGGAAAATTTTAACCGTTTTTTTTTGCTGGTGTGCTGACAAAAAATAAACCGTTTTTTTCAAGGGCCAAATATATATTTTTTTTTTGGGTAGCCAAATTTCACAACCAAAGGGTTAATTACAATTTTATCTCTTGTTGTTGGGCGAAGAAAAAACCCAAATTGTAAAACGCTAAAAAGCTACAGTTTGGGGGGGCCTCAATTCAATTGCGCAATTTACATCCAGGGTTAATTAATCGTTGTTTTGCTGCTGTCTGACAAAAAAAAAACCGTTTTTTTCAACACCAAAAATATAAAATTTTTTTCTTGTAGCATAATTCAAAACGAATTTTTAAATTAAGCCTGTTTGTGCTTTACTTTTTGTAAAACACACAGTGTTTGAAAAACAACACATACAAGAAATTTTTCCCGGGCCATTTGTGGACGCAATTTATACCCAAGGGGTTTCCCCAAGCTTGTTACTTTTTCCCATTTGGAGTCAAAAACGGGGGTTTTATTTTTATCATAAACAGTTTGCTTCATAAAACAGTGTCTGTACTTTTTTAAAAACAAACGAAAGTCAACAGAGAGGTGGCAGGCTCTGAAACTGCGATGGCAGTGGCACAAACTTTCTAAAAACGGGCCCAGTCCAGCACAGAAAGGGGGACGCGCAGCAGGGTCCCCCGGTGGGGCCCCAAAACTGCCGCTGCACTAGGGGCCCGTGTGTTTGTCAGAAACCCCAATTTTTTCTTGTTGGGTTTTACTAGGCCCATCCCTTCCCCCAGAGGGACACCCGAAAACCCCCCAAGCCAAGAGTGGGTGGGAACCCTCAGACCCAACCCTTTATTGGAATGGGCCCGTGAGCGGGTCAGGGGCCCCTCACCTGTCCTCAGCCCCCCTCTTCCCATCCATTTTCCCTCAGCCGGGGATCTATATTTTTTTTCTGGGCTCACCGCCACAAATAGCGAGGATAACAATTTTAAAGGAGGGCATAGCAGCTACAGGGCACGAAGAAATGGGGCCATAACCCCAGCTTCTTGCAGTAGGCGGCAAAGTATAGATTTGAAGGGGCCCTGGGAGGTCATGGGGTTTAGAGGCACCCGGGCTTCCCAAGACCGGTGATAGGACAGTAGTGAATAAAACACAAATAGATATGATGTACCGACCCACGGGGAGCCGGGTGAAGCGGGGGGGGCCTTCATCTCGTCAGGAAAGACTTCAGCTTGCCCCGCGGGCAGGGGCGCAGCCCAATTTGGTTTTGTGGGGCCGTGAGCAGGGGGTACAGCAGTGTGGGTGGGAGCCAAGCGGCCAGGGGGGGGGGTTAGAAAACCCCCTTCGCGGGCCAAGACGGGTACGCACGGGGGCCAGCGAGGAGCGGGGGAAAGTACCCACCGTGGGGAAGCTTTGGGGGAAAAAACACTCCCGGGCGGGGGTGGGCAGTTTTTTTTCTAAACACCGGAGGACCGAATGGGGGTTTAATGAAAAGAATCTGGGGGCAGAAAGTGAAGCGGGGCCCAGGGACCCAACGTTGGCAAAAACGGCCCGCGTCAACAAAAGCACGCACCATCCGGCCCCCGGGGGAAAAACTGGCCATTTTTGGGGGGCCCCAACCTGCCGCAGCAGCAGCAGCAGGGGCCAGGGGGCACCATCCCCAATTTCCCCAGAAAAGGCTCCACCCCCTCGGCAGAAGGCACTGTTTTTCTTTGACATCCTCCCCCGGCCCCAATTTTGCCCTGCCCCTCGCTACTCTTTGGCCCAGCACCCGTTCAAAGGCTTTGAAAAGAGACAACATTATGCGCCCCAACCATCCAAAGTCAGCACTGCCGTCCCTGCCCCAAGTTTTTGGGGTCCTGAAACCCTCCCTTTCCAAATTTTTGGACTCTGCACCTTTTAAAGAAAAACTAAGGGCTTTTGCCGACCGGAGGGAAAATTCCAACCCCGGAATTTTTTTTCCAAAAAGGCAGTACCAGCACTTCATAAATTTTTAGAACAAAAGGGGTTCACCCTTGACTTATCGGTTTTTTTCCCCAAGGAAAACGGCAGCCGGGACGTCTGGAGCTGAAACCTACGTCGGGGCCATTTACTTTTCCCTTTAGGGGCCCACGGGGGGAATGTGTTTCCTGCCCAGGAAACACCAAAAAACCTTGGACGGGGAACGCCGTTTTCCCTCCACTGTCAAACTGCTGCTCCTGCCCAAGTCCGCCTCCCCCCTTCCCCCAAACCCCCCCCACCCCCAAACTCACCCCCAAACAAGTACTGCCCAAAAACCCAAACAATTGTGTGGGGCCACAGCTTGTCCCCCAAATTCTACCCCCTAGTTTTCCCGCGAACGAAGTCACACAGGGGAGGAACTGCTCCCCCCATGCACAAGAAATCATTTTGGGGCTTTCCCCCCGCGCCAACTGAAAAATCGAACCAGGTGAGGGACAATGGGGGGGAACATGGTGCCCCGCGTGAAACCGGGGAGGGATGGTCCATGCCCCTGAAAGGGCCAAGTTTCAATCGGGTTGAAAAAAGGTTTTTCCTGAATTTTCCCCACCGATCTTCAAACTTTCTAAAAATGGCCAAAAACTGGGGCCTCCCTTTTATCCTTTCGTACAAAGCCGGGAACACCCTCCTCGATTTGCAGCGGCAGAACGGCCCCCCCAACACCTTTTGATATGCGATTTTCCCCACCCGCGGGAAATTTCCACCGCACATGTTGGAAACCGACTGTTTTAACAAAAAAGGCCATTAACGTTTTTTTGATGATCCGGGCGACAAAAAGTACTCCCCTGTGTAACTTTGATGTCAGCCATGCAGCCATCGTGACACCTGCCGTTTGTTTGGCCATTCAGGGGCCAAAAGTTATTTGTCAGCCCCCAGGACTACGGGAGAAATAAGTCATTCCACTGCTTTATGCCCCCGGAACAGATGCTGAAAAAATTTTGTCCGGGGAGGGGGCTGGAAAATGTGGCACTACACTCGGGCCCCAAGATTCCCCCCGGGGACTGAAATGGAGGAGGAGGAGGGGGAGGACATTGGAGCAGAAGCAGTCTGGGGAAAAAGTGGATTTTCTACCCAGGACAAGAAGCAGTACAGGGCCCCTGGAGGAGGTGGGTGGAGAAGAGGAAGACGAGGCCCGAATGACCCAAGCCCCGTGGGATAAAAAAGTGGGAAAAGGAGCAGGGGGCCCCTGGGGTCACTTGTCAAAAAGTCCCGCAGCAAACTTTTTTGCCCGGGTATGACAGCCGAATATCCGCAACCGGGAGAGGGGTGACTTCTGGGTCTCCACCCCATTGGACCCTCGCACCCCGGGCCAAAATGGGAGCCTTTTTTCCCCCTATTTAGAGGGAAGACAAAATCAAATACTATAGGGGAAAACCCCGTAATCAGTTGGCCCCCTCCTATGTGCGGCATCGTCCCTCCCCTGACAGGGCGACGGGGGGGTTCCCCCACCTCACGTACTACTCCCGCGGCGGGTGGGGGAAGGTGGGGGTAAAGGGGCAGAAAAAGCTCCATCAGCAATTTAAACCAATCTGGAGTCACAAAAGAGCAAGCTTCCTTAAACCGCCTATGAGGAGGGGATCCCCCAGCAAACAGGGAGGGCATTGGGGCCTTCCCTGAACCCAAAAGGTTTGGCCTACTTTTGGGCAGCACTCGCCACCCCCCTTTTGAAGATCCGCTGGGCTATGGGGAGCCAAACGGGTGTGTGGCCGCAAATTGCCCCATTTTCAGTGGAGAACTGTCCCCCCCGGCCAGTAAATGGGCAAACAGAGCGGGGGTTCAGTGCGCGGGCCATCGTTACCCCAAGGGGAACCCCTTGTCCCCCGGAAATGTTAAAAGACTGACCCCTTTTTCAAGATGAATCAGGCGTGGATCGGGCCCGGATTTCCACACACCAAGCCTTAGGCGTCATCGGGTTTAAACAAACTCCTCAAACCACTATTTAGATGCCCCCACCCGCCGATGCCACACATCTCTGATAGTTTTCCCCTCTGCCTACCCCCCGTTTTTTACCAGGGACTGGATTGCAAACCCCCTCAACCCCTCTTCAATTTTGCCACTCTATGTGCCCCTGGCTCTGCTGCTGTTCTGTTGCCTGACATCCCCACGGGTCCCCTTGGGCCACCTGCCCCCTGGTACTGTTTTGCCCCCCCAGAATGTCATTTTTGCCCTCTCTGACCTCATGCCGTTTTCTCCCCGTCTACCCCCCTCCTGTCCCTTTTGCCAAAAACCTTACCTCATGCTTTCTGCCGCCGTGACCTCCCCCAGCCTTTTCCGCTCGTGGGCCCAATAAATATTTTTTTTCCCCCGCAAATGTCATTGTGCCACTCTCTGACCCCCATGCTCTTCTGTGACTCCGTCGTGCCCCCCACACTGTGTCCCTTGTGCCACTGCTGACCTCATCCCGCGCCCTTTCTGCTGCCCTGCCCCCACACTGGGCCTAAATCCCCGTTTTTTTCCACCTCCAGAATTTGTCATTGTGCCCCCTGTCTGACCTCATGCTGCTGATTGGGGTGCGGGCCCTCCACACGTGGTCCCCCAAATTTTTGCCTTCCCGACCTTATGCTTTCTGCTGTTTTCTCCTGCCGCCCTCCACACTGTTCATTGTAACCCCTCTTTGGCCTACTCCTTTTTTGCCGCTCCAGAATTTGTCATTGTGCCACTGCCTGCCTCATCTGCTGCCACCGTTACCTTTCCCCACTGTGTCATTGTGCCACTCGGGGGGCCTGGAACTGTTTTTTTCCACTTCCAGAATGTCATTGTCCACGTCTGATCTCATGCTGGGTGTGGGGGCCCCCCGTCACCCTCCACACCTCTGCACTAATTTTTGCCACCTTAGCTCTCAGTTTTTTTTTTTTCCCCCCTTTTGCTGCCATGGCTTTATCAGGCTACGTTCCTGCTTCAGTTTTTTGGTTTATTTTGCCCCCCTAAGGGGCCCCCGGCATTTTATAGTGAAGCGATTCAAGAGGCGGCAGTCATGTGCGTGTCATACTAAAAAAACAACCCTTTTTAAAGAAGACCAAACCAAGCTTCCCCCCGCAATTTTTTAAACATGGCACAACGTTTTACAGCACCCGATGCCCTGGGCCCCCCTGGAAATACGTTTTTTTAACTTTATTTTGTGCCGAAGTAATTCCGGGACCGAAACGAATTTTTTCCCAAAAATTTGGCGAAATCCCCAACCGAAATTTTAGAAATTCCCCCCATCTCTAATCTTTTTTACTTTTGGAATTATCTATCTACTTCCTTTATTAAAGAACAGAATTTGGACCAAAGATGAAAGGGAAAAAAATTTAAAAAGGCACATTTGTTCTATTACATGCTCTACACTTTGTTTTTTTTATCTTGGGACCAAATAAAAAGATTGCCAACAAGAAGATTGATGAGATCCCAAAAAATTTAAAATTATTTGGTTAAAATTTGGGGTTTAAGCAAGTATGGACAACCCGGAGAGGAGTTCAAAGACAAATAAATTTTTTGCCCACATTTAAGCATGGGATGGGATTTTCCCCAGTTCGGTGCTGCATGAGTGTTTCCCGCTGGGGCAACTGCATTTTAAAAAAGGGGGGGGGGGGGGGGCCAGGGGAAATTCCCAAAATGGGAATTTACACACTGAAACAGAGCATGTTTTCCCCTTTTAAAAAATGGGGCCCCATTTGGGAGTATTTCAACATGATAACAACCCCAAAAAAACTTCCAAGACAAAAACCCCGACGGGTAAAAAAAATGAGAGTTTAAAAGGGGCTGGACTGGCAAACATATTTCTAAACCTAAACCCTATTGAACATCTGTAGGGCATCCTCACATCCTCGAACAGAGGGTGAGGATGCAAGGGCCCCTAAAAACCCCAGCTCCGTTTTTATGTAAAGGGGCAAAGAAGAAATTCCCCGGAACTTCTATACCCAAAAGAGTTAAGGCAGTGCTGGAAAATAATGTTGGCCACATAAAATATTGACACTTTGGGAATAATTTGTTGCCATTGGTTTAGACATCGATTTCTGTGTGTTGAATTATTTTAGAGCACACCAATTTTACACTGTTATCCAAGCTGTACACTAACTACTGTACATTGTATCAAAGTGTCATATCTTCAGTCTTGTCCCATGAAAAGATATAATACAGTATTTTCAAAATGTGAGGGGTGTACTTACTTTTGTGAGGTACTGTATATTCATCTACCCTTTGATAAAAAACCATTTCCTCAGTTCCTGGGTTTCTTCTCTTTTATTAAGCAACCAAATCTAGTTTCTTACCAGCTTGTGACTAGAGATGAGCAAGCACTAAAAAATTTTTAGTTCAGGCCGAACCCTGAATTTTTAGAAATTCAGACCTAGGGCGACATGTATGAATCTCGGCGCGTTGTAGTGCACGTTTTCACCTGATTTCAAGCGAAAACTGCGCCTCATGTATGTCGGCGCCCGAGGTGCGCTCATACATGTGGTGTAAAGTCCCCCGCGCCTCGCCAGTGTGTGAGGCGCAGTGCGGAACTTAGGCGCAGTGCGGGACTGCGCCTAAGATTCGCCGCCTGAGGAGTAGCGCTCATACATGCGGTGAAAAGTTCCCTGCGCCTCGCCAGTGTGTGAGGCGTAATGTGGGACTTAGGCGCAGAAGGGACTGCGCCTAATTTATATTCCGATTCGAGACAGGCTGGAAAACAGCGAGAAATCATTAAACATGTTGGAAAAGAGCAAAAAGAGTTGTCTTTCAAATGAATGAATGAATAAAGTGAAAAATCAAAGCTGTCTAAAAACAATTAAATGTAGTGAAAAAATTGGATCATTAAAAATTAAAGTGAAAATATATAGGATCACTCAAGAAATAAATCTCAGCTCTCAGCTCCGTGAGGCATGGAGTATGAATCAAAAAAAATAGTTTTTATTACGTGTTAAAACATTATCTGAAAAAGAGCTCAAACCTTCTAAAAAATACATTAAAAAAATCACTAACAAAAAATCAATAACGGCGCAACATCAGGAATTTGGATATAACATTTTGCTGGGAAATACAGTAATTCAAATTCTGTAAGCGCTTCTCATTGGTCGGTATAAACCAGCCAATCAGAATAGGAGCGACAGTGACCCATTATAACCTATGGAGAAGTATTGACCAATCAAATGAAAAGGCGGGACAGTTCAAAATACAGTAAAAAAAGGCAGAAAAGAGCTGATTGGTTGAACTAGCGGGGGCTTGGCTATCCCGGCCAATCAGACTAGGAGCGACAGTGACCCATTATAAGCTATGGATTAGTATTGACCAATCAAAAGAAAAGACGAGACAGTTCAAAATACAGTGAAAAAGGCAGAAAAGAGCTGATTGGTTGAGCTAGCGGGGGCTTGGCTATCCCGGCCAAAAATAGCGCGACTACTTTGTCCCATTGTAGTCTATGGAGAGATCGGGGCAATGAAATCTCGGCTCTCAGCGCCGTGTGGCATGGAGTATGATTATAAAAATCTTTTTATTAGGTGTAAAATATTATCTGAAAAAAGAGCTGAAACCTTCTATAAACATTCATAAATTTAAAATCCCGAACAAAGCTTTTTGTCGCCGAGACCGGCGCTACATCAGGAATATATGAATCCACCACTCATATGTAGTGCGTCTATTTTGAGTGGAGCAGAAAGGGCGCGATAGAAAGGGCGCCCTAAAAGCTATTACTGTCTATGGGAAATATTCTAGTACTGTGATTGGTTGGGGGGAAGAGGGGCTCGTCCTGCTTAGCCAAGCAGCGGGTGAGCTACTTATCTCATACAGTTCTATGGGAAAAGAAATGCCGAGCGAGCTCTGTTTATGATTGGCTAAGTTAAAAGAGGCGCGGTTATTTGGGCCCATGGGAGAGAGAGCGAGCGACGCTCTTATGGGTTTTCTAATGCAATCTATAATAAAACTGTTCATGGCAGAAATAAAATGATAAGACTCATGAAGTTGTACCGATGTGTATATAAAATGAACAATAATATGGGGCTAACAAAAAATAAACAAATAAAAATGAATACATTTTTATTTTTTTATTTTGTTAGCCCAATATTATTGATCATTGGCAAACGAAAAAAAAGAAATAAAAATGAACTCATTGAATTCATTTTTATTTGTTTATTTTCGTTACCCTCATAATTGTTCATTTTATTAGAATCGGTACAACTTCGGATCCTTATCCTTTGATTTCGGGCATGTAACAGTTTTTTATAGATTGCATTAGAAAACCCATAAGAGCGTCGCTCGCCTCTTCCCATGGGCCCAAATAACCGCGCCTCTTTTAACTTAGCCAATCACAAACAGAGCTCGCTCTGCATTTCTTTTCCCATAGAACTCTATGAGATAAGTAGCTCAGCCGCTGATTGGCTAAGCAGGACGAGCCCCCTTCCCCCCAACCAATCCACAGACTAGAAAAATTCCCATAGACAGTAATAACTTTTGGGGCGCCCTTCTATCGCGCCCTTCTTGCCCACTCAAAATGGACGCACTACATATGATTGGTGGATTCATATCTGCCTCCTGGTCTTAACCAATCAGCTCTTTTCTGCCTTTTTTACTGTATTTTGAACTGTCCCGCCTTTCATTTGATTGGTCCACACTACTCCATAGGTTATAATGGTTCACTGTCACTCCTATTCTGATTGGTTGGTTTCTGCCGACCAATGAGAAGATTTTACAGAATTTGAATTACTGTATTTCCCGGCAATTTACAATATCCCAACTCCTGATGTAGCGTCGGTCTCGGCGACAAACGTTTTGTTCAGGATTTGATTGATGAAATTTTTTTATAGAAGGTTTCAGCTCTTTTTCAGATAATATTTTACACCTAATAAAAACGATTTTTTTAATCATCCCTCCATGCCGCACTGTGCTGAGAGCCGAGATTTCATTGCCCCGATCTCTCCATAGACTACAATGGGACAAATTGGCTGGGATAGCCCAGCCCCCCTAGTTTCAACAATCACTCTTTTCTGCTTTTGTTACTGTATTTTGAACTTTCTCGCCTTTTCATTTGATTGGTCAATAATTTTCCATAGCTTATAATGGGTCACTGTCGCTCCTATTCTGATTGGCTCGGAAAGACAAACCCCCGCTAGTTCAACCAATCAGCTCTTTTCTGTATTTTTTACTGTATTTTGAACTGTCCCGCCTTTTCATTTGATTGGTCAATACTTCTCCATAGCTTATATGGAGAAGTATATGCTCCTATTCTGATTGGCTGGTTTATGCCGACCAATGAGAAGCGCTTACAGAATTTGAATTACTGCATTTCCTGGCAATTTTCTATATCGCAATTCCTGATGTAGCGCCGGTGACGGCGACAAACACGGTGTTAGTGATTTTTATTCATGTATCTTTTTTGAAGGTTTGAGCTTTTTTCTGAAAAAGTTTTACACTTAATAAAAACGAGTTTTTGAATCATACTCCATGCCTCACGGAGCGGAGAGCTGTGTACTGTTGTAACAGTCGACCTAGAGCACATTTTGTCACATTCCATTACGTTCTCACTTCACTTCACCTCCTCCGGCTCATTTAGACCACATTTAACTAAGTCTGCCTGTCGGAGCTGCAATGCGCCGCACTTTGCCGACCCGCGATCATGCATGCCTCGGACTATTCGAAAGTGCCGCGTCCCACCCCAGAGCGCCCACACCGCACCCATTGCACGCCCCTTCATGTTAGGCGCAGCCGAAAGTGTCGAAGCTTGCGCCTAACATCACATCACTGCGTCCAAAAGGGGATTCCGATCGGTGAGGCGCAGTTTTCGCCAGACAACAGGCGCAACTCCCGATCATACATGTCACCCCTAATGTTGAACCTCATTAAAGTCAATAGGAGATGATGTTCAGGTTAATTTTTATACTTACACAGGCGAGGAGAAGCCACAATTACCTTCCATAAGATTTAAATGGATACGTGTAACAACTTAGTGAAGACAATTTGGCTCTAAGAGTCTCAGAAAAAAAATCACAGGCTAAAATAGTTAATTCCTTTCAATGGCTAACTGAAAAGATGAGGACTGCGTACGAGGTGCAGCGCTAGCAGCTGCTATGGGATCCCTTTGACACATAAGATACCGGTATTGGAAATTACACATGGTAAATGGCAGTAGCCCCCTATTACTTTTTTCACCAGGGCCCAAGAACATGGGAGATATGTGGTGGCAGCAAGAACATCCCAATGGGGAATATGGAGGTTCAGCTGGCAGTGCCGTAGTTAGAGAGGGTGCAGTGTTAGCCAATGCTGCCGTCAGTCATCTATTAACCCCACACCCATTGCTAGTTCCTATTTTTTAACATATCACTGGGCCACTTTTTGATTAGGACCCCTGATAGGAGTACTGCCTTATTGGCACCCGTGCCAGTTATCATGTGCCAGTTCCACTACCTGTGTCTTCTTATGTGTCAAAGGGGCTTTTGGGACACCTCAACATGCAGGGCCCCGTAGCGGCTGCTACCGCCCGGGGTGCCAACAGGGCACTATGGTCAGTACTCAGTGGGTGGGGGCCCAATTTGATTTGGCTGTATGGGGCCTGAAACGTTTAATAGGTGATTACTGCAGACTGATTGATGACTGTTGTTAATAGATGACTGATGGAATGGGTATTTCACATTGTCAAGAAGACATGCTACAGTTTACTAGTCGGTGACATTGGCAACTGGGGCAACAAAATCATCAGAGATCCACGCTTGATTCATTTTGATGATTGTCAAATGATCCACGTTCTTGGGGGGAAGACGGTTACGTTTGTCAGTTATCACCCCGGCAGCTGTGCTGAAGGTGCCTTCTGAGATAACGCTGACTGCCGGGCAGGCTAAAATTTGTATAGCTTGTCGAGCAAGCTCAGGCCATTCATCCATTTTGGATAGCCAGAATTTGAATGGGTCCAGATCAAGTCCAAAAACATCAGTGTTGAGCCGCAGGTAGTCATGGACCATGCTCTTAAGACGGTCTCGGTGTGTCCGAACCCTGCCCTTCCATGCAGGCGTTGGTGAGGTGGTAATAACCGGGTTAAAAATGTTAACCAGTGCGCTTCTGCCACACTGCCTGCTGCTGTGGCGGCTACTTGTCTTTCTACCGCTGGCACATTACTGACGTTTTTCCACCATGACATTAGAATGTGAAGAAGACGCAACAGATGTCTCAAGTTGGTCAATGAGCACTGTCTCAAATTCCTGCATTCTACTGTCAAGTTGTGGGCGTGGAAGGAAAGTGCTCACTTTTGATTTTTAATGTGGATCAAGGAGGGTGGTCATCCAGTAATCACTGTTCATTTTGATTGCCTTGATGCGTGGGTCATGTTGCAGGTAATGTAGCATCCAAGCACTCATGTGTGAGATGCTGCCAGGATCTCCTAAACCTTGGGGTCGAGGGGCACTAACCAGATCTTCCTCCCTAGACCTCGAACCACTGCCTAAAGAAGACAGATACAATTGGAAAATAGTCAGGCCTTCTACATCTGACGGAGAGTAAGGCTCTGTGGCCGCCTCATCCTCCTCCATCACTGTCGGATGAGAGAGTCTAATGCTTGTTCCAGTAAAAATATGACCACAATGGTCATATGTGACAATGCCATCGTCCTGACTGACCATTTTGGTTGCATCTTCAAAACTGTCAAGGATGTTGCAGAGATCCTTCACCTTCCTCCGCTCTCTATGGCTCAATACCCCGAGTTCCGCACCACTGCTCGTCAAGCCATGCAACACTTTATACTGCATAATGGCATTACGCTGCTGTCACTATTGCTGGAGCATGTGGAGTGTGGAATTTTAGCATCTTCAGCACGTCAACAATGAGACGGTTGGCGGGGAGGCCCAGATCACGCTGCAATGCTGCCAGTCGTGCTGGAGCAGGGTGAAAATGCCGGAAGTGTGAGCTAAGACCTCGAGTCTTCCACAGCAGACAGTCCCTACCCAGGTAGTGCTTGACAAATTTCTGCACAACCAGGTTCATGACTTCTGCTAGGCAAGGGATGTGCATAAGTCTACCGATCCTAAGGGTGGCAAAGAGATTTCTCCCATTGTCGCACACCACATAGCCTGGCGGCAGGTTCTTAGCACGCAGCCACTGGTCGGTCTGAGTGCTCAAAGGCATCCACAGCTCTTGACCTGTGTGTTGATGGTCTCTAAGACACATTATTTCAGAACGGCCTGGTTTCTCTTGGCACATGATGTGACCCATCGAGGTTGTGGATCTGGACTCTGCATCATCCAAGCAGTGTGGTAGAGTGTCCGCCGAGACTCATCATCCCCAGAGGCACTGTCATCCACCCAACTCACCCATTGAGCAGTCAGTGAGATGTAACGCCCTTGACTGTGCTTACTAGTCCATGTGTCTGTAGTGAGATGGACTTTGGTGGACACAGATGCAGCCAATACGCTAGAGATCTTTTCTGCAAAGTGGCGGGCCACGGCAGGGACAGCTTTTCTGGCAAAGAAATGCCCGATCGGCATCTGATATTGGAGGAATGCCAGGGCCATGACGTGGCGGAACCCATCTGTGTCCACCAGGTAGAAAGGCAACATTTCCAAGACCAAGAGCCTGGCAATGCTGACATTCAGACTTTTGGCTTTGGGATGGCTAGGGTGAAAGCATTTCTTATGCTCCCACACCTGGTACACAGAAGGATGGCTGGTGGACAGGTTGCTGAATGGCATTGCAGGTCAGACTGATGACCATGACTGGTGGATTAAGGTCAGCGGACTTGTGCGACCGCCCTCTCCCTTTCTGCAGCTGGAACCACACTGACACTACCCCATCATTCTCCTCCACTGATGATGCGCTCGCCAGCTCCTGTTCAAAAGACCACGTTGGATCCGCAATGTCATCATCATCACAGGTGACTTCCTCTTCCTGACAGTTCACATCCTCAAGCTGCAGGCTAGAAGCCACAGGGACTGCAAGGCACCGCTGGCCGCTTAATATTTCTGCCGACGGACCAGTTTCCTTCTCCTCCTCTGAGGGCATCAGCAATTCTGCATCAGAGCAGACAAAATCATCCTCTTTGGCCTCTTGATCTTTTGAAATGCCTTCTGACCCCAACCGCATTGTGTCATCAAAGAGCTCTTCGGAATATGGATTATCTAGAGCGGTCTGTTTATTTGGGGACATTTGGCCTTCTGCTTGGACTGATGATGATGATGATGACATATGTGCCCTTGACTGAGAGGAAGAGGAGGTAAAACTGCTGGATGCAGGTTGTGTTAACCACTGAATAACGGATTGGCGCCGATCTTCAGTAATGAGATGCACGGGGAACCGACCAAGCAATGAAAGGCCTGACAGACAGCAAATCAACAGTGTTCTTAAATGCCTATACTTTGCAATGGGCAAATAGGATTATAAACAGAATTTTTTCTATGGCATATCGGTGAAACGGGGTCTTATGGAAGAACTCTATCAACTAAAGAAACTATCAAAGGGGACATAGGAATTGTTGAAAAAGCATTTCTGCTATCTAGGATACATGAATAATTTTTGAGGTTCTTAGTGCACATTTTTTATCAAAATTGCTTAAGCCCACCTCCGAAACTTCAACGGGACCTCAATGCAGTTGGTTCCTACAAAATACTGCATTGATTTAAAAGGCTGTGAAGGTGGGTGGAGTGCAAAAAAAACAGAATGAAGGCAGCCACTCCTCCTCTATACATAAGCAAGAAATAATAAGCAAGAAATAATAAAAACGTTTTGAAAAAAACAAGCATAGGCGCATACTGGTGTGGCAGCAACATGCATACACATTATGCATTTAGGTCCCATTGAAGTTTCGGAGGTGGGCTTAAGCAATTTTGATCAAAAATGTGAACTAAGAACCGCAAAAATTATTCATGTATCCTAGATGGCAGAAATGCTTTTTCAAAAATTCCGATGTCCCCTTTGATAGTTTCTTTAGTTGATAGTGTGCTACTGTTTTTGGAATGTGTATGTATGTTGTTGCCACACCAGTGTGCACCTATGCTCGTTTTTAAAAAAAGTTTTTTTGATGTAAAAAACCATATATTGTTCCTAGCTCATTTAAGGATGATTGGCTGCCTCCAATTTGGTTTTTTACACTCCACCCACCTTCACAAGCTTTTAAATCAATGCAGTGTACTTGAAAGCTGGTGCCTTCACTCCCTGAAGTATGTAGGTCTGAACAGACCCCAAAAGAGAGGTAAAAAATAGTGTAGGACTCACCTGCATTGAGGTCCTGTTGAAGTTTTGGTGATGTTTTGATGTGCAAAACATAGTTACATAGTTAGTACTTTTGAAAGAAGACACGTGTCCATCAAGTTCAACCAAGGGTGGGAAAAATGTGGGTGAGGGAGAGAGACAAGGACTTTAAGCCCAGCCTCACCAGTGGTTAATGCCCTGGAACCCACAAGGCAAGAACCAATCTGCTCCAGTGGAGGTCATATCTCTGACCCCAGAACCGCCGCCAGCCAGGATCCAGAATTTTACATTGCTACATACGCATTAATATTCTTTAGTTCCAGGTAGGTATCTAAGCCTTTCTTGAAACTCTCTACAGTTCCTGCTGTGACCAGCTCCTCAGGCAGGCTATTCCATAGATTCACAGTTCTTACAGTGAAGAACGCTCTTCTCCTGTGGAGATTGAATCCTTTTTTCTCTAGTCGAAGGGAGTGTCCCCTTGTCTTTTGAGGGGGCTTCACTTGAAATAATTTTTCCCCATACATTTTGTAGGGACCATTTATATATTTATTTAGATAAATTAATCATGTCCCCTGAGCCGTCTTTTCTCAAGACTAAATAAGTTCAATTCTACTAACCTCTCCTCATAAATAAGATGCTCCATTCCCCTTATAAGTTTTGTTGCTCGTCTTTGTAATCTCTCTAGCTCCATTACATCTCTTCTATAAACTGGGGCCCAGAACTGAACAGCATATTCTAAGTGAGGACACACCAATGCTGTGTACAGCAGTAGAATTACATCCTTGTCCCGCGAGTCCATCCCTCTTATAATACACGCCAATATCTTACTTGCCCTAGAGGCAGCTGATTTACATTGCATGCTGTTCTGTAGTCTATGATCTACAAAAATGCCCAGATCTTTATCAACAAGCGATTCTCCAAGTTTTTCTTCCCCTAAGACATATGATGCCTGTAGATTATTTCTACCCAGATCCAGAACCTTACATTTATCCACATTGAACCTCATTTGCCAAGTGGATGCCCAAGCACTCAGTGTGTCCAGGTCTGCTTTCAATTTATGAGCTTCTTCCATATATTGCACTACCCTGCATAGCTTGGTGTCATCTGAAAAAATCGAAACCGTGCTATTGATCCCTTCCACTATATCGTTAATAAATACATTAAATAAGAGATGAACTAATACAGAACCCTGCGGCACACCACACACAACCGGGGACCACTCAGAGTAGGAGTCATTTACCACCACTCTCTGAGTACGATCCAGCAGCCAGTTTTTAATCCAATTACACACTGTTATCTCTAACCCAATGGATTCTAATTTACCTAACAAACGCTTATGCAGGACAGTGTCGAATGCCTTTGCAAAGTCTAAAAATACAATATCCACAACTGTCCCGCTATCCAGACTTCTACTCACCGCTTCATAAAAACAGTTCTGATTGGTTTGACAGCTTCTGTCCTTAGTACATCCATGCTGGCAATCACTAATAATATTGTGTTTGTCAACATACTCCTGTATATAGTCCCTTATGAGCCCCTCAAACATTTTTCCCAAACAGATGTTAAACTTACTGGTCTATAATTACCTGGGCAAGACTTGGAACCTTTTTTGAAGATGGGAACTACATTTGCCTTGCACCAGTCACCAGGGAATCTTTAAATATCATGTACAGGGGCACCGAGATAACCGAGCTGAGATCTTTAAGAACTCTTGGGTGAATGCCATAAGGGCCTGTAGCTTTGTTCACATTCAGTTTATTTACCTTGGCTTTGACTTTTTCTACACTGAGCCAATTAAATATAGCAGATGATGTATTATGAGTACTGGGACCACCTACATCTACACTTGGCCCACCCCCATTTAAACTACTACTTCATTGATAGTATACACTGATCTGAAGAACCTATTTAGTACCTATGCCTTCTCTTGGTCACCAGTGACCAGCTCCCATCAAGGTTTTTAAGGGTCCTACTTGCTCTGACTTTGGCTTTTTGGCATTTATATGCTTAAAGAATTTCTTGGGGGTTAGTCTTGCTATCCTTGGCCATCTGCCTTTCATTTTGAATTTTAGCTGCTTTTATCACTTTTTTACAGATTTTATTAAGCTCTATATAATTTTCAAAGGCTGACGCCGACCCCTCTGACTTATATTTTTTAAATGCCCTTTTTTATTGTTTATTGCCCTCTTACAGTCGGGAGAAGCCATGTTGGTTTTAGTTTTAGTTGCCTATACTTGTTACCCATAGGAATATATTTTGCAATAAATTTCCCCAAAGTATATTTAAAGCTCCCCCATTTGGCTTCTATATCACTATTTGCTAATAGCCCCTCCCAGTCTAGGTCTTGTATTGCATCCCTCAATAAGGAAAATTTGGCCCTGTTAAAATTAAGGGCGACATGTATGAAGCTCACCACTTCGGGGAGCATCTTTTCGCCAGTTTTCCGGCGAAATTTGCGCCTGACTTATGTCGGCGCCGGGGCATGCTCATACATTTCATGTAAAGTCCGCCGCGCCTCGTCTGTGTGTGTAACTAAAAAAAAATATTAATTCAATAAATTCATTTTTATTTCTTTATTTTCATTAGCCAATGATCAATAGTATGGGTGTAACGAAAATAAAGAAATAAAAATGAATTTATTGAATTAATATATATATATTTTTTTTCGTTACCCCCATATTATTTATCGTTTTATATACAGATCGGTACAACTTCGGGAGTATTATCATTTTATTTCTGGCACGTACAGTTTTATTACAGATTACATTATAAAACTCATAAGAGCGTCGCTCGCTCTCCCATTGGTCCAAATAACCGCGCCGCTTTTAAATTAGCCAATCACAAACAGAGCTCGCTCTGCATTTCTTTTCCCCATAGAATTCTATGAGAAAGTAGCTCAGCCGCTGATTGGCTAAGCAGGACG
>JAODAL010062887.1:0-19524 GCA_025379985.1 Phyllomedusa bahiana
GATGCCGGGCTTCCCAACCACTGTCACACCCTCTTCTCCGCCTCCTCCTCCTCCGCCACCACCAAGCATTCATAAAGCTGCCTATGTTCCTCAAGTCATGATCAGGGATCAGCCCCGCTTCAGCCTCCACCGTCGCCCGAGTACCACCAGCACCACCCAAAGACCCTTTTACCCATTCCCCTTACATCAGTTTGACGACCCACACCGTACAGGCGGCCAGTCTAGCAGCCACCTTCTGTCTTCCGGGTTTGGGAGCAAAGAAACACTTTAACCCAAACCATCCCAAAGCCAAAAGCCTGAATGTCGGCATTGCCAGGTTTTGGCCTGGAAATTTTGCCTTTCCGTCTGTGGATACAGATGGGTTCCGCCACGTCATGGCCCTGCCTGCCCCCAATACCAATCCCGAGCAGGCATTTTTTTTTCCAGAAAAGCCGTCCCTGCCTGGCCACCACTATCATCTAAAATGTCAAGCGCGTTGTCTGCATCTGTGTCTGGAAATGTCCATCTGACCACCGACACATGGACTAGTAAGCACGGCCAAGGCCGCTATATCTCTGTGACAGCTCACTGGGTGACTGGGAGGATGTCTCTGGTGGTGACAGTGCTCTCAGGCTCGGCACACGCTGTTCAAACTGCAGGGAGGGTGCAGGTTCTTTCCCCCAAGGTCCTCTGTTGGAAATCACGTGCCCAGAGAAACCAGCCGTGTTGAAATTAATCTGTCCTTGGAGACCGTCCACACACAGGTCAGGAGCTGTGGACGGCTCTCCGCAACGAGACCGAGCGCTGGCTGGGTGACAAGAACCTTGTGCCAGGCAAAATGGTGGCGATAAGGTCGAAATCTGCGGGCCCGCCCTTTAAAGATTGGTAGGCTGGAGCACTCCCTTGCCTGGCACATGTCATGAACCTTGTCGTCCAGAAATTTCTAAAGAGCTACCCGGTCTGGACTGCCTGCTGAGGAAGGCTCGAGGTCTGAGTTCGCAAATTCCGCCGTTCGCACCCTGCTTCGTTTCCCCCCTGGCTGCGTTGCAGCGTCAGCTCGGTCTCCCCGTCAACTGTCTCATTGTTGACGTTGCAACATGCTGGAATTCCACCCTCCACATGCTCCAGCGATTGTGGCAGCAGTGCAATGCCATTACGCAGTACGAAGTGACACATGGCCTGACAAGTAGTGGTGCGGACCTCGGGGTGTTGAGCCACCAAAATGAGGCAGGGGAAGAAACTTGCCCAACCTTGCCAGTTTTGAAGAAACCACCAAATGGTCATGCAGGCAATGCCCTTGTCAGCATGACCATTGTGGTGCTCTTAGTTCTGGAACGATTGTTGGACACTCTGAAACATCAGATCCCACCAGCGACGGAGAAGGAGACAGACACAGATGCGGACATGGAGCCTTTCTCTCCGTCGAATCCACAAGGCCCGACATTTTCAAAAATTTTATCGGTCTTCATTGGGCAGTGGTTCGGGGTCCGGGGCTAGTGCAAGGCGGAAACCTCAGCTCTCAAGGTGCATCACTGAGGCAAGTCAGGGCTGTGTTGAAGCTGTGCCAGAGGAAGCGGAGGAGGAGGATTAGGAGGTATTCCTGGACACCAACGTTACCGACGTCCCTGCCTTGGAAAGAGATTGGCGCGAATTTGAGGCGGAGGAGGAAGATGAGGAAGATCAGTTTGCTAGTGCCCCTCGACCAAGAGGCTTGGGAAATAAAGGGCTCCATCTCTCACATGAGTTCTTGGATGCTCCATTTCCTCCAACATGATCCCCGCATTAAGGCCATCAAAATGAACAACAGTTCCTGGGTGGCCACCCTCCTGGATCCCCGGTACAAAACAAAACCCAGTTCTTTCCTTCCACCCACCCAAATAGAGAGTAAAATGCAGGAAATGGAGACCTTGCTGATTGATCAACTGGAGACATCTGTTTCATCTGATTCACGTTCTTCAAATGTCACGGTGGAACAACATCAGCGACGTGACAGCAGCAGAGAGCCAAGGAGGCGCAGCGGCAGCAGTAGCAGCAGGCTATGTGGCAGAAGCCTAATGGGTGACCTCTGCCAATCTTTATTTACCACCTCACCAACGCATGTAATGCAGGGCACACATACAACACACAGAGACCAGCTTAAGATTATGGTGCACGACTATCTTCTCAACACCGATGTTTTTGGATGTGTTCCGGACCCAATTGACTTCTGTGTATCCAAAATGGATGAATGGCCCGAGCTCGCTCGCCCTGCCATAGAGGTGTTGTCCAGCCCAGCAGCCAGCGTCATAACTGAGCGGACCTTTAGCACAGCTGGAGGAGTCATTACAGACAAACGCATCCAGCTTTCCACAGGTAATGTGGATCGTTTGACTTTCATCAAGATGAATCAGGCATGGATCTCTGATGATGTTGTGGCCCCAATTTGGCCAAATTTCCCCAAATTTAATTTTCCCTTTGTTTTCTTAAACTTTTCCTTTCTTAAACAGAAATGGTCCTCTTAAAACCTTTTTTTTTTAAAATGTTTATTTTTTAAAGAAAATTTTTTTTCTCATTTCCCCAAAAGTTCATTTTGCTGGTTTTGCTGTGAGGAACTGTAAAAAGACCCAAAGGTTTCATAAAAAAAAACCTATTCCATTTACTAACTTCATTTTAAATTTTTCGAATTGTCAAGGGTTTTTGGGGTAGTTGCTTTTGGAGATACAGCTATATTCAGGGCCAGGGAAACCCAGAAATGTGGCTTTCAAAGTGGCATTTCTCCCCCCCAAATTTTAACAGTGGTCGAAGTCATTTTTTTTAATTTTTTGGGGTCATGGTTAAGGGGTGGAATCAAATTCTAAGAAGTGGAATTCGTTTTTAGAATTTCAGGAAAACTTCGGTTGTAAAAAAATCGAACTTTGGGGTGTTTCGCGGGAACAAGGTGTTTTTTCTTGAAAAAAAAAATTTGGTGCGAGCACTTGGCGTTAAGGGGGCCAAAGGGCACATGGGGGGAAAAAGGGAAATAGCCTGATGACATGTGCAGAGATGAAGCCAACAAAAACCGGCGGGATTTCTGTAAAGTAACCGATATAAAAGCCCGAGCGCGCCGCTGGAGCTCACACTCCTCTCACTTACTGACGGGGGAAGGGTGCAGTGGGGTTTGATAGAGTTTTCTAAAAGAACTGATTTTTACACGCGATTTTTGTGGGTTTTTCTCACTTGTCTCAGAACTTTTCTCGAATGTTTATTTCTGTTTTTGGGGTTTTTGGATAAAAATTTCCAGTGTGGTCCCGGGCAGTTTGATATACATTCAATATCCAAGGGGGGATCTAAGCCATTCCTTTTGTATTCATTTAAAGAAACGGGCGTTTTTACAATACAAATACCACTTCATTTTGGCGTCAATTTTTATTGCGCAATTTACATCCGGGTTTTTTTTTTAAAGGGTTTGGGTTTTTGCGGGTTTTCTTAAACAAAAAAAAACCTTCTTTTTCAACACCAAATTATATTTTTTTTTTTGGTAGCCAAATTTACAAGAAAAGGGTTTAAATTTAAAATTTTTACCCTTTTGTTGTGGGGCGAAAGGAAAATACCCATTTTTAAACACGAAAAAAGTTACTAGTTTTTTGGGGGTTTCAATTATTGCGCAATTTAAATCCGGGGGGTTAATTAAGCGTTTTTTTTGCGGGTGTCTGACAAAAATAAACCTTCTTTTTCAACCCCAAAATTTATATATTTTTTTTTTTGGTACCAAATTCACAGAAAAAGGTTAATTACAATTTTTTTTTTCTTTTTGGGGTTGGCTAAAAATACCCCAAATTGTAACACGCTACAAAGCTACTATTTTTGTGGTGGCTAAATTCTATTGCGAAATTTTACATCCGGGGGGTTAATTAAGCTTTTTTGCTGGTGTGCTGACAAAAAAAAAACCCTTCTTTTTCAACGGCAAATATTATTTTTTTTTTGGAACCAAATTTTCAAAAAGAAAAGGGTTTAATTAAAATTTTACTCTTGTTGTGTTGCGTAAAAATACCCCAAATTGTAATACGCAACAAAGCTACTATTTTGTGGGGGGCTCAATTTTTTGCGCAATTTAAAACCGGGGGTTTAATTAAGGGTTTTTTTGCTGGCTGACAAAAATAAACCGTCTTTTTCAACGCCAAAAATAATTTTTTTTTTTTTGGTATAATAATTCACAATCAAAATTTAATTACAATTTAATCTCTTGTTGTGTGGCGTAAAAAATTACCCAAATTGAACCCCTACAAAGCTACTGGGTTTGTGGTGGCCCCAATTCCATTTGCGAAATTTACTTTCGGGGGTTTTTTTTTAAGCTTTTTTTTTGGTTTGCTGGGGTTGAAAAAAATAAACCGTTTTTTTTCAACACCGAAATATATACATTTTTCTTTTTAAGCAAAAATTCACAAGCAAGGTTAATTAACCTTTTTGGCTTTTACTTTTAGTAAAACAAAACAGGGGGCTTGAAAAACGACACATAAAAGAAAATTTTTTCCCTGGCCATTTGTGAGCGCATTTATTTCCAAGGGTTACCCAAGTTTTGGGTTAAGGGGTTTCATTTGGAGTTTCAAAAACGGGGTTTTGTATATTTATCATATACAGAAAAGGCTTAAACAAACGTGTCTGTACATTTTAAAAAAACAGTTTTCAAAACGGGGAGAGGTGGAAGGCTCTGCAACTCCCTAGTGGCAGTGGCAAAAAACATTTCGGGAAAGGGGCCCCGGGTTTCCAGACAGCAAGGGGACGTCGCAGCAGGGGTCACTGGGTGAGGCCACAACTGCCCTGTCATCTAGCGTCCGTTTTGGGTTCAGAAACCCCAATTTTTCTTGATTGGTTGACTAGGTCCCCCTTTCCCCCAAAATGACATCTGAAAAACCCAGCCAAGAGCGGTGGGAACCTCAACAAAAACATTTAAATTTGGCAGGGCCCCGGGAGCGGGTTTCACCCGGGCCCTCCCTTTCCCTCAGCCCCCCTCTGTCCCATCCATTCCTCACCCGGGGATCTACTATTGGTCGGGCCAGCGCCATTTTAAAATTGCGAGGATGAACAATTTGAGGAGGGCAGCCCAGCGCTACTTGGCACGAAAAAAAGGGGGCCAATACCCCCAGTTTCCCTTGCAGTAGGGGGCAAAGTAAAAATTTTGTGGAGAGTGGCAGGGGAGGTAAATTGGGAGGGGTAAAGCCTCGCTTCCCAAGCCCGGTGATGGGGAAACAGTAGTGACGATGATAAACCCCAAATTTTGGATGATGTTGTCCCAAACCGCATTTTGGGACCGGGGTTGAAGAAAGGGCCCTTCATCATGCCCAGGAAAGAGGGGTCATTTGGGCCGTCAGGCAGCGGCGCAGTCAGAAAAAGTGGGTTGTGGGCCGTGATTCAGCAGGGTACAGCAGTGTGAGGTCGGGGGCCAAGGGGCCCACGGGGTAAAAAAACCCGCTTCGCAGGTCCAAGCCCAGTAGCGGCACGGGGGCTCAGCAAGGCAGGGGCGGCAGAAAGTCCCTCGTGCGGAGCGTTGGCGGAAAAATCAGTCCCGGGCGGTGTGGCAGTTCTTTGCAAAGAAAACCGGAGGAGCCGAATAGGGGTTTATTTAAATTTTGGGGGCAAAAATTTGGGAAGCGGGGGCCCGGGGAGCAAACTTGGCACAACGGCCTTTGCAAAAAACACATGCAGCGTCACCACCCGGGTCCTGGGAAAAAACTTTGGCTCAGATGGGGTGGCCCAAACCTGCCGCTGCAACGGGCACACGGCCAGGGGAACGCTTTCCCATTTAAAGCCAGTCAAGGTCCAAAAACCAAACCTTTTGAAGGAAGGAAAGCTGTTTCCCCTTTGGGCACCCTCCTCCCGGCCCAAGATGTTTCCTGCTCCTCGCTACTCATGGCCCCGGCATCGTTCAAAAGGGGCCCGATTAAAAAGGGGAAAAAACAGTTTGCCCCAACCACCCTAAGGTGCGGGAAACGGGACCTTTTGGCCCCTGTCCAAGTTGTTGGACTGCAGCCCCTCCCTTTCCAAATGGGGGATCTGCACCATTCAGAGAAACTAAGGGTTTTTGTGCCAGCCGGGATGGAGATTTCCCAAGCCTTTAATTTTTTTTCCCAAAAAAGAAAGAAACCACCCCATTTCTTTAAATATTAAAAACAAAAAGTGGGTCAGCCCTTTTGAGTTTATCGGTTTTTTTCCAAGGTACCCCGGCAGCGGGGGACGCGGGAAAGCTGAAAACTAGGGGTCGGGGCCATTACAGGGTCCTTTAGGGCCCCCAACTGGTGAAATGTCCCTTCCTCCCCCAGGCCCCCAACAACTTGGACAGGAGACCCCCTTTTTTCCCCTCCACGTTGTCAAACGGGTGCCCCTGCGCCAATGTCCCCTCCTCCCCCCTCCACCCCCCAACCATCTCAGCCCCCCACAATTACTGTTTCCAATCATCCCCACGTGGGGGGGGAAACAGGGGTTTGTAAACCATTTTCTACCCCTCCCTTGCCTCCAAACGAAGTCACACGGGGGGAGGAACTGCTCCGCGCCATCAGCAAGAAATCGATGGGGTGGCTTTCTCCGCGGCCCAAATGGGAAATGGGGAACCCTGGTGACGGACAATGGGAGGAACATGGTGTCCGCGCTGCACCGAGGAGGGATGGGGCCATGCGCCCGGGATGGGGCACGTGTTCAAAACGGTTGTTTTAAAAAAGGTTTTCCCGAAATCTTAAAAACCGATTTTTAAAAACATTCTGGGAAAAGGCCCCGGGAAAATGTGCATGCACTTTATCCATTCGTACAAAGCCCGGAACCCCCCTCCTTTAGTTGCAGCGGCCCGAACCCCTCCCCAACACCTCTGTTTTGCGATGTTTTCCCCCCGCTGGAAAATTTCCCGCCTGCCCCATGTTGGGCCCAAAAATAAGAACAGAAAAGGGCCCTTAACGATTTTTTGTTTATCCCCGGCAGCAGAAGTACTCCCCTGTTAACTTTGATGGGCAGCCAAATGGCAGTCATGCGTGACACCTGCCGTTTGTTGAGGGAAATTTGGGAAGGGGCCCCGTTTTTTTGTCAGTCCCCCCGGAAAAAAAGGGATGAATAAGGTCATTCCAATGCTTTTATGTCCTGGAACAGATGTGAAAAAAACTGTCGGGGGAGGGGAAAAAGGGAGATTTGGCACTACTTTTTGTTACCACAAAGAGTTTGGGGGGGACCCGAAATGGGGGGAGGGGGAGGAGGAACATTGGAGCAGAAGCATTGTCTGGTGAAATGAGTGGGTTTTTTAAACCCCGGGGGACAAAAGAGGAGGGGCAGGAGAAACTGGAGGAGGTGGATGGAGATGAGGGGGGATGAGGCAGATGAACCTTTCCCGCACCGTGGAGTATACAGTGGAAATGGAGGCAGGGAGCCCTCGGAGTCAAATTTTGGGAGAGTCCCCCCCAGCATGCTTATTTTTCCGGCTATGACAGCCGAAAAGTTCCCGAAACCCAAAGGGGACTTTTGGCCTTTCCCCCCATTGGACCCCGCTAAACCCGGGCCAAAAAGGGGGCCTTTTTCCCCCTATTGAGAGGGAAACAAACTCAAATACTATAGGGAAAAAACCCCCGTAATTTATTTGGGCCCCTGCCTATGTGCGGCTTTGTTCCCTCCATGACAGGTCCTTTTTCCGGGGGGTTTCCCCAGCCCACGTACTAAATGCCGCGGCTGCTGGGGGAAGGTGGGGGGGGGGGGGCAGTTCCCAAACCCATCAGCAGTAACCCAAGTCTGGGGTCAATAATGACAGCTTCCCCCTTCACCTGCCTAAATGAGGAAGGGGGAGTTAAAAAAACAGCAGCAGCAGGGAGGAAATGGAGCAAATTTCCCCGAACCCAAAAGGGTTTTGGCTACTTGGACGCACTCTGCCCCCCCATTTGAAATCCGTGGACTAATGGGCGCCAAAAATGGTTTTGGGGGGCCCCACTTGCCCAGTTTTCGTTTGGGGAAGGTCCCCCCCCGGGCCGTATTGTGGCATCAGAGCGGGGGGTTTTAGTGCGTGGGGGCCATCTTTTCCCCAAGGGGAACCCGCTTGTCCCGGGAAAAAAAAAAAAGTTGAAAGCTGACCTTTGTCAAAATTTTAATTTAGGCTTGGGTCGGCCAGGATTTTCCCCCAAACCCCAAAGCCTTTTGGCCCTCAGTCTGGGGTTTAAACTACCTGCCCCAAAACCCCTATTCTATGCCGCCCCCCGCCTGATGCCAAAACCCTTTTTTCCGATTTGGGTTTCTCCCATTGCCTACCACCGTCTTTTCCAGGGGAATGGAATTTCCCCCCACCCCAAAACTCTGTCTTGGGGAAAATCTATGACCTCATGCTGCGAGTGTTGCTGTTGCCCTGGGCATCCACACGGGGTCATTGTGCCCCTCTGCGGCCCGGGACTGTTTTGCCACCTCCAAAAATTTCATTGGGGCCACTCTCTGACCTATGTGTTGCTCCCCCTAACACCTCCAAATTTGGGCATTGGCCACCCGCCCCAACCCCATCTGCTGCCGCCGTGCCTCCGCTCTCAGTCATTTGCCACTCTTTGGCCCCCAATACTATTTTGCCACCTGGCAGAAAAGTTTTGTGCCATCTTGACCCCATCTGCGCTGTGACTTTTGTAGTGCCCCCCACACTGTGTAAATTTTGCCACTGTCTGACCTCTTTTTGCTGCCGTGGCTGCTGCCCTGCCCTCCCCACTGTGGCCTACTCCTGTTTTTTTCCCCTCCAGAATTTTTTCATTGGGGCCACTGTTACCTAAAGCGTGAAGTGGCTGTGCCGTGCCCACCCCACTGTGTCAAATTTTGCCACTGTCTGGGCCTTAAGCTGCTGCTGTTTTCTCCTGCCGGGGCCCTCCCCACTGTGTCATTGTACCACTCTTTGGGCCCACTCCTTTTTTTTTCCAGCTCCAGATTTGTTTTATTGTTTCCACTGCCTACCTCATTCTGCTGCCACCGTGGGCCTCCCCACTTTTGTCATTGTGGGCCCCTCCCGCAGCCCGGTACCCGTTTTGCCACTTCCAGAATTTTCATTGGCCACTGTTGACCTCATGCTGCTGTGGGGTGGGCCCCCTCACCTCCACACTCTGTCACTAATTTTTGCCACCCCGAGCTTCAGTTTGTTTTTTTTAGCTTTTTTTGCCATGCTTTACAGGTACGTTCCTGCTTCGTTTTTTTGGGCAGTTTTGCCCCCATAATTTTCCCAGGGGATTTTTTAGTGAAGCGATTCTAAAAAGCGGCGGCAGTCCCTTGCTTGGGCATAATAAAAAAAAACATTTTATGAAGACCAAAAACCCAAACCCCTCTGCATAATTTTAAACATGGACAAAAGTTTTTACAAACACCCCCGCAGGCTCTGGGCAGCCTGGAAATTTTTTGTTTTTTAAAAAGATTCGTGCCGAAAATAAATTTGGGGCCAAAAAAGAATTTTGTCGGAAAATTCGGGGAAGTGACCCGAACCCAAAATTTTTTTGAAATTGCCCCTCCCCTAGTCATGGGGCTGGGGAGATACAGCTATAATCATGGGCCTTTGGAACAGAAATTTTTGGCTTCTAAGTGGGATTTTTTCCCTCCCAAAAATTTTTTAAAGTGGTGAGGAAAATTCCTTTTTTTTAATTTTTTGGGGTCATGCGCTTTTAAAAAACAAACAATAATTTCAGGTCCTATTATAAAGAAAAAGTGGTTTTAACAACATTTGTTTCGAATTGTCAAAAGTGGCCCCAAGGGGCTTGGGTTTTTAATTTTTTTTGGGCATGTTGCTTTTGAAATGCAGCAAAACTACAGGTCCTATTGTAAAAAAATTTGGGTTTTTAAAAACATTTGTTCTTCACAATTGTCAAGGGGTGGCCCAAAGGGTGGGTGGTGCTGGGAGAAACGGAAAAAGGGGAGGACACTGTTTAAATTTAAAACATATTGCAAAAAGACTTATTTTTTCAAGATCTTAAACAATGGGTTGCAAATCCCTGTAGTGAGACAAACCCCTTTAATACATTTAAAAAAAAGAGAAAAAAAGATGTGGTGGGATTTTCCCTCCTATTTTAAAAATGTGTTTTTTTAAATTAAATCTATAAAAACTGGATGCACAAAATAGCTGTACATATAAATTTTCTGAAAATTTTTACAAAGGGGGGTACAGGGAAAACTTGAAAAAGATGTAGGTTCCCAACAGGTTTTAGTCCCAAAGTTTTATTTAACTAAAAAAGGTGGGGTTAAAGACTCCTTTTTTTAGGCAGGGTTTTTAAATCGTGGGTCATTTCCCCGGTTTGGGCTCCCTGTTTTGGCCCCCGGAAAAGATTTATTTAAAAGTCAAAATTTAAATAAAATTTGGGGGTTCAAAGGGTTCCTTTTTCCGGGACTTTTTAATCTGTGGTTTAGACAGGTTTTTAAAGGTATACTTTGGTACAGAACAGGTTTAAAATCCCATGGGCCATTTTAACTAAAAAGGTGGTTTAGACTCCTTTCTCCCGCACTTTTTAAATTTGTGGGTCATGCAGGTTTGGGGCTCATGCTGTGGCCCAGGACAGATATAGTCAATGTCTAGTTCAACTAAAATGGTGGTTCAAAGACTCCTTTTTCCAGCACTTTTTAATCTGTGGGTCAGACAGGTTTAATGGTCATACTATGGTACAGAACAGGTATAGTCTATGTCCAGTTCAACTAAAATGGTGGTTCAAAGACTCCTTTTTCCGGCACTTTTTAATCTGGGGGTCATGCAGGTTTGGGGCTCATGCTGTGGCCCAGGACAGATATACTCAATGTCCAGTTCAACTAAAATGGTGGTTGAAAGACTCCTTTTTCCGGCACTTTTTAAATCTGGGGGTTAGACAGGTTTAATGGTCATACTGTGGTACAGAACAGGTATAGTCAATGTCCAGTGAAACTAAAATGGTGGTTGAAAGACTTCTTTTTCCGGCACTTTTTAAATCTGGGGGTCAGACAGGTTTAATGGTCATACTATATTGCAGGTTTTGGAAGAACTACAGAGTATGTTAGAAACTAATATTAGATATGTTTCGAGAAAAGCCCCGACCTTGGGGTCTTTGCTCTCTCCGAGCTTATTCACATCTTCTTCTACTCCCCAGCGTCTTTGGCTGAACAATATAGGTTTTTTCAGGTGCGGACATAGCAGATGTACTGCTTGTCGCTCCTGTCAACACTCAAATCAATTTATTTCTTATTCTACGGGCAAAACTTATCACATCAATAAATTCATAAATTGTAATAGTAAATTTGTCATTTATCTGGTCAGTTGTACACATTTCAAAGTGCAATATGTGGGATGCACCTCCTGCACACTCAAAGTCCGTATTAGGCGACATCTTTCAGACTCCCACAGGGTGAACAATGTTGGTAGCATCTCCATGGTCTCAAAGCATTTTTTTGGAGACACATGGAGGAGATGTCAGCCATTTCTCTTTTGTGGGTATTGAGAAGGTGACACACTCCCCGAGAGGCGGGGATTTGCTCCGTAAACTTCTTAGTCGAGAATCCCGCTGGATCTTTGATTTAGATACTCGATCTCCGAAAGGGTTAAATATCAGACAGGATATTATGTATTACTACTAGACTCTTTTCTTTCCACTATTTTTAAATGTATTGCTGTTGTGTATCTTTAATATTGTTTTATTCTTTTCATAGCTTTTGTTATTTCTATTGGAGGAATTACAGCATGTGATTTATATCGTTTTGTATTTAAAGGAACACACGTCATCAGTCATTTGAGCTACGACTAAGAAGCCTTCCGCTTCGAAACGCGTCAGTTTGTTATCACGCATGCCTATTTTCATGCTCTTCCATGCTTGGGTGTATTACGTATCTTTTTGTATGGTTTTTATCCATTTTTGCATTTAAATAAAAAATTATTTTTAATATTATTGGTTGGTGGATATTGTAGCAGCACCTGGACTTTCCTATTGCTACTTTTGAACCACGAGGCGGTGGCGGTGTCTAGCTATATCCCCATCAGGAGCATTATCGTGCAGGTGAGCATACCCTACATTGTTTTTTCATGCACAGTTGTTTAGCCTTTAAGGGTGTTTGCTCCCTGCCAGCTCAACGTTTTTTCACCTGTCAGTCAGGGATTTTTTAGAGCAGGAGTATGTTTACCAAGCACTGAAATTTTTCCCGGGGAGTGTGGCGCCCTGTATTTGCCTTCCAAAATAGTATTTTTTTCCCTCTTTTAAAGTGTTGAAAACCTGAAAAAAAAGGGGTAAAACCCCTGGGGGTTTAAAACCACCTTGGGAAAATACATCCCGTAAATGTTTCCCACGGGGCTTAAGACTCAAGAAATTGCCACTCCCAGTTAGCAAGATTTTTTGAACAAGGGGAATAGTATTTTTTCCAACTGCCTATGCAATTAAGGGTTTGATTGTGGATCAAGGAAAATCTATTTGACAGATTTGAAAACCCAATTTCCGGAGACTGTAACTTTTTTGGAATTTTTTAAGGACAATGCACAATTTGAAAAACTTTTATAAAACATGAATAAAACATAAGCAATTGAAAAAATGTTAAGCACCAAGCAAAAAAAGTTCCAGGGGGATTTTTAGACTACGAAAGCGGGAATTTTTATACTTCCCGTAATAAACCAGACGGTCAGATTAACCCCACCCAAATTTAAAATTCCGCTCGTTTCCCCCACCGGGACAACCCGGAAACCAATGTATTTTTTCTGACATGGATACTTCACATGAACGCTCTCAGCCCAAACACCTCTGAAGCTCCTTACGAACCATCGAGTGATCACAGAGGGGGGGTTGCAGTGGCTTGGGACTCTTTTTTTCTCACACCAACAACAGGACAAAGGGCCAAAAAAAGGGACAGGAGGTCGGGCAAGGGTACGCAAAGAAACAGGCCCTGGATTCTGGGGACATGAACAATAGCAATTTATCCAGCTATATTCTATCCCTCCAAACTTGCCTTTCTCTCTAAAGGTCTGAACTTTTTCTCCGCACTTTTTTTTAGTGTAATGACCCACCCCTGGACGTTTAAACAAATTGCAAGCATTACCTTGAAGAATCATTTTTCTCAAAAATTAAACCAGTTTACACCCCCCCCTACAGAGCCAGTCTCAAAAACAGATATAGGGGAAAAAGCGTAGTTGTGAACAGGCTCAATTTTTCTTTCAGGTTTTGTGGCAATCAGAAACCCTACAAAATTTAGAACAAATCATGAGAGGGGGATCTTTTTTCATGGGCCCGGGAGAATTTAGTTTTTTGCTAATTCAGATTTATACCCGATACTTCTGGGACCCACAATTTAAGTTTTTTCAGGAACGATAAGAAAGTTTAAATGCAACTAGGGAGTAAATTGAGTAGATATTAACAAAAATTACAATACCCGTTATGAACCCAGCCATTAGGAAATAAAAAAAAATAGTGAAATTTTATTGTCCGTTTCAGGGGAAATGGGGGGCAGTAGTTGCCTTAACCGGGGTTATATGAAAGGGAGAAGAAGATTTTAAAAAACACTGATATTTATACATTTTTGACCGGGACCCACACCTGATTTTAAAAATCCGTTTAGAAGAGTTTTTTGTGAAGGTGTTTCTCTGGGAATTTCTTTCAAGGGCTTAGCAACAAGTTTTTTAGTGGAAAAACCCTGTTATGGCTATATTCCTTTTCCTTCCCCAAAATTTACAAAAGGGAGTTTTCCTCCCCCCCTTTCGCCCGAATTGGGTATGGGGCTCTTTGAACGAACTCCCTGGCCCAGTGGCTTTGATACCATTTACAACCTTTAAAAATTGTTGATTTCCGGGATACTTTAAAGATACTGGAACTTATTTCAAACATGAAAAATTCGGGTGGGAGGACTCTTGCTCAGGGTGTCAGCGATGTTATGGGGTTTTGTACCCCACATTCCGCACGATCGGCCCAAGTCATTTGTACGGGTTTCAAATGCATACAGTATTTTTCATTAGATAAATGTCATTTTTGGGTTGGAGGTTCCCATTATCTCCTGATACAATTTTTTTTTTTGTGGAGTTTTTTATTTGAGAAAAGGGGGACTCCCATGGGAGCTCTTTTTTCCCCCTTCCCTTGCAAATATTTCAGGGGCCATATGGGAAAAGTTCCCTTTTTGGGGGTGCTCCAATCCGTTCCCCCCCGACAGGTGGTATTGGTTTTTTAACATGACGACCTGTCCGGGTCGGGGGGGGACTCTACTTTTGTCTCTCATTTGTAAGTACACAAAAAAATATTTGTAATTTAAGTTACTTTTTCACAAAATTTTCCCCCAAATATCATTTTTTGGATGTCACTCTTGGGGGGTTACAATGGAGAAGTGTGCGGGTTTCCCTTAGGGGAAAGTTTCACAGGGAAATACTACATTCTACAAATTCTTTCATCCAGTCATGTGTCTAGAAAAATTCCGTATGGAGAGTTTATTGACCGAGGAATTGCACAACGAGAGCAGTTTAAATTAAAATTTAAAGGGAAAGTAGACTAACTACAAGAAAGGGCTATTATGGTAGATCTGGAAGCAGCCCGTAACAAAAATTCATCTCGTGATAGGAATAGTTTTTTTTAAAGAACAAACCTTCAGTAAACAGACTTAACACTGGCAACATTAACTTTTCAGACCACCTTTCAGTGCGCAGTAAAAACAAATTGTTTCTTTTGGAAAAAGCATTTCCCAATATTGGGGGTATCGGAAGAACACAGAGTATGTTAAAATAATTTTAGAATTTTTCGAGAAAACCCCCGACCTTTTGGGGTCTTTGCTTTTCCCCGAGCTTTCACATCTTCTTCTACCCCCGCGTTTTTGGCTGAACAATATAGGTTTTTTCGGTGCGGAATAGCAGAATGTACTGCTTCCTTCTGTAAAAACTCAAATCAATTTATTTCTTATTCTACGGGAAAAATTTATCACATCAAAAATTTCATAAATTGAAAGTAAATTTGCATTATTGGCGTTGACACATTGCAAAGTGCAATAGTGGGATGCCCTCTTGCCCATCAAAGTTCGTATTAGGGGACATCTTTTGACTCCTAAGGGTAATAATGTTTGGTGCATCTCCCGGGGGTTTAAACATTTTTTTTGGGGACACATGGAGGAATGTCAGCCTTTCCTTTTTTGGGGGATTGGAACTTAAACACTCCCCCCGAGGGGGGGATTTGTCCGTAAACTTTTAGTCGAGAAACCCCCCTGGATCTTTTTTTTGATACTCGATCTCCGAAAGGGTTAAATATCAGACAGGGTATTATGATTACTCTAAACTCTTTTTTTTTCCCCTATTTTTAAAATTTTTGCTGTTTGTTCTTAATATTTTTTTACTTTTTATAGCTTTGTTATTTCTATGGAGGAATTTTCGAGTGATTTATAAGTTTTTTTATTTAAAGGAACACACGTCATCAGTCATTTTAGCTCACAAGAAGCCTTCCGCTTCGAACGCTTTAGTTTGTTATCACGCTGCCCCATTTTCATGCTCTTTCCCTGCTTGGGTGTATTACGTATCTTTTTGATGGTTTTTATCCATTTTTTCATTTAATAAAAAAATTATTTTTAAAATTTTGGTTGTGGATATGTAGACACGACTTTTCCCATTGCTACTTTTTAACACGAGGGGGGTGGCGGGTCATCTTCCCCACAGAGCATTTTGTGCAGGTGAGCATACCCTACATTGTTTTTTTTTATGCATAATGTCATACATGGGACAGCGGGATAGTCAATGTCCAGTTCAACTAAAATGGTGGTTTTAAAAAAAAAATCCTTTTCCGGGGACTTTTTTTTAAAACTGGGGTTATGCAGGGTTTGGGTCATGCTGTGGCCCGGCATGGATAATCAATGTCCGTTCAAGTAAAATGATGGTTCAAATAAAACTGCCTTTTGGGACTTTTTTAAATTTGTGGGGCGCAGGTTAAGGGGCATGCTGGGTACAAGAAGGGAAGTGAAGGTCTGTGGGGTTTTTTCCTAAGTGGTTGCCAAGATGTAGACGTATCCTTTTTACGTTATGGGTTAATTTCCCGCTTTTTCCAGCCCTGTTTGGGTGTAAGAAGAAAGGGTTGTTCCTCTCCCATTGATTTAAAAGGTCAACGGCGATAATCAATTAGGATATCGGGTAACTCTTGATAAATTTCGATATCGACTATCGACCCGATGACGATTGCGACGTAATCGCTCATCACTTCCGCAAAATTTACCGAGGCGATTTTCCAAAGACGCAGTTGGTTGAACCTCCTAAGGGGCAAAGCTGACCGGCTCCTTTTTTTTGGTATGCAGTCCCTCCCTTTTCCAAAAAAAGGGAGTACTGTCAAGTTTTTGGGAATATAAGGAAAAAACCATCAAAAGTCTGTTTCTCATTCATTCTTATTAAACTCATCGATAGTTTGTTAAACTTTTTTTACGTATACATCCTTTCGAAGTATCAGTACTCTCACCAGCTTTCCTTAGACAGATGCAATGTCTGTAGAAGCCAGAAATTTAAGGGCCTTTCCTCCCCCCCCAAAAATACAGAGGAGAGTTTGCGAATGTGTCATTCAGCAATGCTTTTATACGTACATGAAATTATAACTTGTCTCTTAGCGACCACCAATTAAACCCAATCATTGGAAAAATTCATGTGATTAAAAAAATTCTATTGGGAAAGTAATTTCTGTGATTAAATCAGATTTGTCCTAAACGGAAGGTTTCGGGGCATGTTTCTCGACTCTGGCTGCCCCAGCAATAATAATAAAAAAATTCGGAGGGGGCATTTTAAATTGGGTAAAGGGGTGAACAAAGATAAATTTTCCCCACCTGATTTTTTCGTCTTGACGTGGGGCCTTCTTTTAAAAGCCTAGGACTATCCGGAGGGGAACTGACGCCTTACCCTGGCTGCCGGGCCGGAGTGCCGAATCACTTGGGGGCCCGAAAACCCCACAGAAACGGTAAGTTCACTGATTTTTAAAAAAACCGTGATTATCTGTTTTTTCGGACTTCTAATGAAAATTTTTGGTGGTTGTCGCCTCCCCTTTGGAACTGTGTAAGCGAAGGGTACCTCCAGGGTGGCTCTGGTACAAGTAGGTATCATATGCGTATGCCTTTAAACGCTACCAAAGAATGCCTTGCTTGTTGCCTGTAAAGTAAAGTGATGGTAGTGTATTTTCCCTTTCGGGATATATTTCAGTGTAGGGGGTTGGGCTCCTGAAGGGAAAAAAAAAAAAAGATATCAGGGAACAGTCCCCAATAAGCGACCCCGTAGCGAGACCCAGCCTGTCTAAGTTTCTACAGTTTATTACAATACAGTTAAATTTTCAGATAAGTTTTAGACATATGATCTGAATTCCCCGAAGAAACTGGGCCCAAAAGCCAAAGCCTGTTATAGGTATAACGAGGCTGAAGGAAATTGTTAAAGAGTAGCCAAAGCCTGTTTAGACAGAAACTTGGTTTCTGATAACTGTTTTAACAGAAAATCTGCGTTTTTTGTAAGCCTGTTTTATAGATGGGATAGCAGATGTATCTAGATTATCTGCTGATAGCAGAAACATTGGATTATGTTTAGGTATGTTCGGGACTTAATTCAACATACACATGTTTAATTTTTTTTGTTTACTTAGGTAAAAAACTGCATTTTAGGGGTTAATTTTTATATTTAAAATACTCACTTTTTATCTTTCACACTGAAATTCTGGCACAGTGTATAACTTGGTTCGATTCAAAGCATCTACCAGGGGGTGTTTGTATCCCGCTGCGGGGACATTTTTTCCCCCCAGCTCCAATGGCGTAAAAGAAAGATTATGTGCTCAGAAAAGGGCAGTGAGTAGTTTAATCGAAGAGAAAAATGTAAAATTACACTACCGGGCCCCTTATTAGGGACACCATGCATAACGGGTTGGGCCCCTTTTGCCCTTTAGAAGCCTCAATTCTTCGTGGCATAGATTCAAAAAAGGTGTTGCAAAGATACTCAAATTGGGACCAAGGGGCCCAAAGAGTGCAAGAAAATTTATTCCCCCACCCCCATGAAAAACCACCACCACCAGTAAACCGTTGTTTAAAAAGGAAAGATGGTTTCCATGCTTTCATGTTGTTGACCCCAAAATTCTGACCCTCCTTTCCGAATGTCGCAGCAAAAATCGAACTCATCAGACCAGGCAACTTTTTTTCCAATCTTCTCTGTCCAATTTCAATGAGCTTGGGAAAAATTGGGGAACCCTCTTTTTCCTTTTTTTTAGCTAAAAGGGAGGGGCCCCCGGGTTTGGGGTCTTCTGCTGCTGAAAGCCCATCTGCCTCAAAGTTCGCCGAAACTGTGGTTTCAGAGATGCTCTTCTGCCTCCCTTTTGGGTTGTAAGGGGGGGCAAATTTGAGTCACTGGGGCCCCTTTTTTTATCAGCTCGAACCAGTCTCCCCATTCTCCTTTGCCCTTTCTGAAATCAAAAAGGGCATTTCCGCCCACAGGACTGCCCCCTCCCCGGATGTTTTTTTTTTTTTCCGGACCATTCTCTGTAAACCCTAGAGTTGGTTTTTCGTGAAAACCCAGGAGATCAGCAGTTTCTAAAAATACTCAGACCACCCCTTCGGGGAAACCCAAAAAACCAGGGAAACGTTAAAAGGCCCAACTCAAATCCCCCTTTTCCTTCCCCCATATGTGCTGGTTTTTAAACTGCGGAGATTGTTTTGCCCAAATGTCTAATGCCTAAAGGCACTGAGTTGCCGCCTTTGTAAATTGGGGCTGTTTAAAAAATTTAATTTTTAACAGCATTTGGGGACGGTGTACCTAATAAAGGGGCCCGGGGGTGGGGGTGTATATGGGGATTTTGAGAAAAAAGTTAATAAATACGCTCTGTGTAACGAGCAAAAATCACAGAGATTACACTTTTAGTTGGGGGAGACAACACTGAAAAGAAATTAACGATGTTTTTGGCAATGCATAATTACTTTGAAACTGAAGTAAAAAATAAGAAGGATTTGAAAATGAAATATGTATAAATGTTTAAACTGCCGCCCTTCCAAGATTTGGGGGACTTTTCAAAGCTTGGGGGGACTGACCCCCATCAAATTCCATTAACGCTAAAGTTGCGTAGATAGGGGGAGGGGCGTTAAAAAACTGATCACAAACCCTTTTAAATTTCCTCAACTCCTGCCCCTTCCCGGGATTTTTACCCAGCTTTTCCCCGGGCCCGAACCTCCCATTAATTTTTTTGTAGCCATTTTTTTGAAGTTTCCCAAAAAATTTTTCTGTATCCGGGAAAAAAAAAGGGAAAAACCAAACCCCGCCCTTTGGGATTTCCCGTGGGCCATTTTTGGGAGTCCTAAGCAATCCCAAAAAACCCGGGAAATTCCAGGTTTTAATTTTAACAACGGCCATCTTGCTACACCCAACTTTTCCCACTCCCACCTCTCCTCCGTGCAAAATTTCCCTGGGTTTTCCCGCTTTTTGTAAAAATTGGTATGCAAAAAATTTGATGATAACGTTCCCTTTCCCGCACACCCCGCAACTTCCCAAACCCGCCCCGCAACCAAATATACCCTTTTTCTCACAGCATCTGGGGCAAATTTTATGGGACCCCCCTCATCTATAAACCCCTATTCTGAATTTTAAAGCTAACGGAAAAGGAAGACGGGGAGGGGAAAGTTGCCATTTGCCACAGGGTGCCGGGCCCC
>JAODAL010062888.1:0-19524 GCA_025379985.1 Phyllomedusa bahiana
GTAGCTGAGGCTGCAGGTGCCTGCCCCAAAATACCTAAGTGACGATAATATGAAGTCTTGAGGGCAGAGCATGGCATTTAACCCAGGGGGCCCCTAAACTTTTAAGACGGGTTTGGCCAGGAGCCCAAAAATTCACCTATCTTAGGGTCCAGGCCTTTTTCTGTCCCCCCTTGTGCTTACCTGCAGCTCGCTTTTTTATGTTGGCTCTGAAGGTTGCACTGCTAACCGGGAAGGCGTACTCATGCAGCGATTACTCTGCGGGATATGGGCCTCACTCTCCCCCTTTATCCGACATTTTTTCGATACCTTTTTCTCCCATCATCCTTGGAAGCTTCCATGTTTTTAAGGGTTTTTTGCACAGAGGGTCGACCGGCGCCATTGTCCTTGAGCAATGAATAAATCAGGATGACGCTGTACGAGCCCATTCACTCCATTACCCAGATTTCACACTAATCTGTTACTCCCCCGGAAAGTTTCCATCCTTCAATTCACGCCAGAAAGAGAAAACCCCCGGAAAAACCGGGGAAAAATGATCATAAACGAGGCTCTAGAGGAGAAAACATTTAGGGGCCAACGGGGGCAGTGTAAACTGGGGGGAGTGAAACTGGGGACGAGTGAAACTGGGGACGATGTAAACTGGGGGCGGTGTAAACTGGGGACAGTAAACTGTGGGATTAAACGGGGGCAGTGTAAACGGGACAGGTAAAAAGGGGACAGGTAAACAGGGGGCAGTGTAAACGTGGGCGAGTGTAAAAAGGGATAGGTAACGTGGGTGAGTGTAAACGGGGGCGAGTGTAAATAGGGGCGGAAAAGGGGGACGAGTGAACTGGGGCGGTGTAAACTGGGGGGGGGGTAAACTGGGGGCGGTGTAAACTGGGGGGAAGTGTAAACTGGGGGCAGTGTAAAAATGGGGGGGGTTAAAAGGTTTCAGTGTAAAAAGGGGGCGATTTAAACGGGGGCAGTGTAAACGGGGGCATGTAAACTGGGGGACGGGTAAACTGGGGACGAGTGTAAACGGGGACGAATTAACTGGGGGCGGGGGTAAACTGGGGCGGTGTAAAAAGGGGGCGAAAAACGGGGGCGAGTGAAACGGGGGAGGTAAACTGCGGGCGCGGATGGTTTTTTTCGGAAGGGTCCCCGACGCTTTTCCCAAAAATTTTTCAAAAAAGATCAGCAATCACATTTTATTGCCCCCACGGGGTCTAATTTGTTCTGCAAAGCAAACGAAGGGTGATAGACAATGTACCTTTTAAAAAGGCCAGATTTTTTACAACTATTTTACATACGAAAGGGAACCTGGCCAGAAACCATACGGGGCCCCCCGACGCTCCTCATACGTAGAGTGTTTAATTTGAAAACGCAAAAAAAAAAAGATCCCAATTTTATTAAAACACAGTTAATCACATTTTATACCATTTTTCTACTTTTGGCCTCGAAACACTTTTCTCAAAAAGGGAAAGGGGGCCCTGTAGTGTGCGCTGATGGGTAAATAGGGTGTGAAATTCTGAGGGGCCCGACAAGGGAGGGAAAAATAGGTGACCCGGGGGCCACTTCACCCAGACAGAAAAAAAAGGGCCAAAAAGGGGGTTTTGGGTGTTGGGGGGGGGATGGGGGGGGGGAATTTTTTTAAAGAGGGGTTAATCCTTATTTGACAAGTTTATTTTACGCACCCTGCTCACCCCACGTATGGGGACCTGGGGAACCGGGTTCACTGTACCTCTGCAACCCTACTGGTTTGATGGGGCCCCGGAGCAAAATTCACGCACCCTGCTAACCCTACGTGTATGGGGCCCCGGGGCAGACGATTCACTGCACCCTGCTAACCCTACTGTTGGGGGGCCCGGGGCAGACGGATGTCACGCACCTCTGCTAACCCACGTGTATGGGGCCCGACAGACGGATGTCCGCACCTCTGCAACCCCCCCTGGTACGGGGCCCGGGGGCAGACGGATGCACTGCACCCCTGCTAACCCTACTGGTTTGGGGGGCCCTGGGCAGACGGATTCCCTGCACCTCCTAACCCCACTGTGAGGGGCCCTGGGGCAACGGATGTCACTGCCCTCTGCTAACCCTACGGGACGGGCCCTGAGCAAGGGATGTCACTGCACCCCTGCTAACCCTACTGTGTACGGGCCCGGAGCAAGGGTTTTCACGCCCTCTGCTAACCCTACTGTGTTGGGCCAGGAGAAGGATGCACTAAAACCTCGCAAACCCCTACATTTTGGGGCCCCCAGAGCAGAGGGATGTCATGCACCTCTCTAACCCTACGGGGGTAGGGGGGCCCGGGAAGGGATTGTCACGTACCTCTTCTAACCCAGTGAGGGGGCCCCGGAGCGACATGTCACTGCCCCCTTACAACCCTACGGTATGGGGCCCCCGGAGCGACGATGAACTGCACCTCCTAACCCTACTGTTTGGGGGCCCCGGGAGAAACGGATTCACGCACCTTGCAAACCCTACTGTGCAGGGGCCCCCCAGGGAGAGGATGTAACTGCCCCTCGCTACCCATGTGTATGGGCCCCCCGGGCAGACGGATGCACTGCACCTTGCTAACCCTACGTGTTAGGGCCCGGAGCAGAGGGAGTCACGCCTCTGCAACCCCTATGTATAGGGGGCCCTGGACCCCGAGCACTGCACCCTGAAAACCCACGTGATGGGGCCCGGAGCAGAACGGATGTCACTGCACCTTGCAAACCCTACGGTTGGGGCCCCCGGGAGCAGACGATGTCACTGCACCTTCCCAACCCTACGTGTAGGGGGCACGAGCAGACAGATGTCAGGCCCTAAAAACCCCACTGTGTACGGGGCCTGGAGAAGGCGATGCACTGCACCTCTGAAACCCACGTGTATGGGGCCACGGAGCATTGGATGTCAGGGCCCCTGCTAACCCACTGAGTCGGGGGCCCTGAGCAAGGGATTCACTGCACCTCTTAACCCTACTTTATGGGGCCCAGGGAGCAACGGATGTCACCCCACCTCTGCAACCCCTATGGCAGGGGGCCCCCGGGCAGATGGATGAAACTGCCCCTCTGCTATCCCAACTGGTATGGGCCCCCCGGAGCAAAGGATGTCACGCACCTCTGCTAACCCTACTGTGTATGGGGCCCGGAGCAAGGGATGTCACTGCACCTTGCTAACCCTACGATAGGGGGCCCTGAGCAAAACAGATGTCCTGCCCCTTTTGCTAACCCAGTTATGGGGCCCTGGACAGGGGATGTCACTGCACCCGCAAACCCACTGTTAAGGGGGGCCCCCGGGGGCAACAATGTCACTGCACCTCTGCAAACCCCTACTTTTATGGGGACGGGCAAAATGTCATGCCCCTCTGCAAACCCTATGGTACGGGGCCGGGGAAAAAGGCGGTGTCACTGCACCCGCAAACCCCTACTGTGTATGGGCCACGGGCATTGGATGCACGAACCTTGCTAACCCTACTTTTTGGGGGCCCCGGAGCAGCGGAGCACTCCCACCTCTGCAACCCTACGTGTAGGGGGCCCGGAGCAAAAGATGTCCTGCACCTTGCAACCCCTACTGTGTAGGGGGCCCCGGGAGAAAAGGGGTGCACTGCACCTCTGCTAACCCACTGATGGGGGCCCTGGAAGAGGGATTCATGCCCCTCTGCTAACCCTACTGTGTATGGGCCAGGGGAGCAGTTGGAGTCACGCACCTCTGCTAACCCTACGGGTTTAAGGGGCCTTGGAGAATGGATGCACTGCACCCTGAAAAAAACCCACTGTTTTTTTTTATGGACCCCCGGGAGCAGGGGATGTACTGAAATTTGCTAACCCCTACTGGTATGGTGCCGGGAGCAGAGGGATGTATGCACCTCGCAAACCCCCTACTGTGTAGGGGGGGCCCAGAGAAGGGATTTTTCACGCACCTCTCAACCCCTACGGTATGGGGGACCGGGGAAAAAACGGGTTACTGCACCTCTGCTAACCCTCTGTGTAGGGGGGACCGTGGAGCAAAGGGATTCACTGCACCTCTGCTAACCATACTGTGTAGGGGAACCCGTGGAGCAAATGGGTCACTGCACCCTGCAACCCTCTTTTAGGGGGGCCCCGGAGAGAATTCAACCCCCTCGGTAACGAATCATTGCAGAAAAGGTTTCATTTTTCCCCCGCAATTGGAATTTAACTCCGAGGGTTAAGGGTTTTATCTTTTCCCCCCTTTTCTGCTTCATGAACAGTTGAACATTGTCAGGCAAGAAACATCAAGAACAAACAAAACCAACCATTGCAAGAAACAAGTGGTGGAGGCATTTTTGGGTCTGCGGATATTTTGGGTGCTTCTTGAACCTGTTTTTCCAAGGAATCGCTCTAAACCCTGATTTGGTTAGAATCCCTCCATGCAGCTTATATACACCCTACATCTGGGGCGGAGGGATTTTCCCAGCAAGACAATGCCCATGTCACCGGCTAGAAAGTCTGCATTGGGGGGGAGGGAAAAGCGATAAAGACTCCCAATACTACCGGGCCCAAATTTCCCCAAAACCCCCAAAGGACCTGTATGGGCCCCGGAGGGTGTTTGGCTCTAGGCTCCACCACAGCTGGGGGTTGCAGTCAATGGGGGGGCCCCCTGGATGGGGGTGCTGGCTCTATGGCTCCCAGTGCTTGGGTGGTGGGGGGGGCCTGGGGGGACCCCCGGGAAATGGGGGTGTTGGCTCATGGCTCCTCCACACTGTGGGGCAGTCAGCATCGGGGGGCCCCTAGATGGGTTTTGGCTCATGGACCCTCCAAAGTTGGGGGTTGCGTCAGCATTGGGCCCCCCTGGAGGGTGGTGTTGGCTCTAGGGCCCTCCGCACTGTGGGGTTTTTGGCAGTCACGGGGGGCCCCTGGATGGGGGGGTTTTGGGGCTCTATGGCTCCCCCACAGTGTGGGTGCAGTCAGAAAGGGGGGCCCCTGGATGGTAGGTTTTTGGTCTAGGCCCTCTCCACACTGGGGGTAGTCATATGTGGGGCCCCTGGATGGGGGGGTTTTGGGCTCTTGGCCCCCCAGACTGTGGGTGCAGTCACTCCAACCTGTACAACCTACCGGACCTTATGGAGTCATCCCCGCCGTCTATCTTCTGTCCGGGTTGCACACGTCAATCACTCGGATTTAGTAAATGCCACCCAATGTTACGGAACATGAAAAATTGTCCGAATAAAAAATATTTATATAGAAAAAAAATAGATGATAGAAAAAATTGGTGATAAGATAGATAGAATATGAGATAATAGAATAGAAAATAGAAGATAGTAGATAGTAGATGATAGAAGAAAATTTAGATAGAAGATAAATAGAAAAATAGATAGAATAAAAGATAGAAAGAAAATAGAAGATAGATAAAGATGATAATAATAAGATAATAGATAATAGATAGGGGATGATAGATAGATATGAATGAGAGACAATAGAAGAATGGATAGAAAATAGATAGATAGAAGATAGTATAGATAGTTAGATAGATAGATAGTAGATAAAATGAGATAGATAGATAGAAGAAGATAGATAGATAGATAGATGAAAATATGGGATGGAAATAGAAATAATAGAGAATAGAAATAATAGATAGATAGATAAAAATAGATAGATTTATTAAAAACAATACAAAATGGACGACCCTTTAAGATGGAGGGGGAAAAAACAATCCCCAGGGAGCTGAACGGAGGAAAACCCAACAGGTTATCTTCCAAAAAAAATACAATTTCCAGGAACCTGAACCAACTTTAAAAACTTTATGAAGAAAACCCAAGGGCCTATTTTTTCTTGACCACGACTTTTTTGACTTTTTCCGTAATTTTCAGCTGCTTTTTTTTCTTTTAATTTGCCCCTTTCTTCCCCGGAAAAAATTCCAACCTTTGGAATTTTATGTATCAAATTCTAAAAATTCTGAAACCCTTTTAAGTGCTGGATACTTTTTTTTTTTTTTCATTCTTCCTCGCTCGCGGCCTCTTCGTTTGCATAATCTCACACTACGCCGGGAGGGTGTATTGCGCCCTAGGGGGGGCCCCCATTCACTTGTCAGCGGGCCCCCCTCCCTTCCGGGGCATTTTTCACCGGGGGGTGGTCTGCAGGTTTTTTTGGGGTTCGCATTCATTTTAAAACCGTGACTTTAAATACATCAAAATCGCCTTTCCCTCCTTTTTTTCTGCCATTTGGGGGCCCGCAGAGGTGAAGAAAACACCCGGGGTGTTAGATGCAAAAGAGGCTTCAAGCATGGCGCACGCGGCCTCCTGTAACACGCCCCCCTTTTTTGAATTTCCAACTGAAAGCTTTTAATTAAAAAAAGGTCCCGATCAACTGCAATTTTCCCCCGAAAGTGAGCAGGAAAGAGAGGATCTGGTGTCATTTTCCCGGGAAAAATGTTTGTTTCAACGCTGTAAAGCAATTTTGCTTTTTTGTCAGCGGGGGCCCGGAGGGGGACGCCGCGCCGCGGGGGCCTTTTGGAATCGGTGCCTTCGGCTGCGCCGCTTTTTGCTTAAAGCACATTTTTTTTTTCTTTGTCCGGGGCCCTTACCCATCTTTTGTTCGAGGGCGCCGTGTATTGGCACTGTCGGAGCAAGAACGGATTTTCGGGCGCCCGATCTGCCGCTCTGTTTTTGACACATCGACGGGATTTTTCTTTTTTTCTACAAAGGAAAAATACATTATGTAAATGGGAACAACACTCTTCATTGTCTTCTACAAATATGTCCTAGGTGAAACATTTTGGGGGAAAAACTGGGAAATGGGGAACTTTCGGGCTTTTATGAAAAATCCCATTGTAAAACTATCTTTGTTGTCCCCAAAGCCAAACAGAGCCATAGCAACCAAACAACCCAATTAAAAACCAAAACAGAGTCCTAGCAACCAAACGAGCTCATGCAACCAACAATCCAACGACCAACAGACCCTAGCAACCAATAAGCTATACAAACCCAAACAAGTCCCTAGAATCAAATCAAGCCCCGCCAAACAAACCCAAACAGACCAACGACCAACAAGCCCCCTAGCAACCAATCAAACCCCCCTTGCAACTAATCAGAACCCATATCAAAAACAAAGGCATAGCGACCAATCCAGCCCCTGAAACCAATCAGAGTTATAAAACAACCCAAACAGGCCAAGAAAAAATCATAGCGACCCCAAACAAGCCTGCAACTAATAAAAAGGCCCATACACTCAACAAAATCATACAACCAAACAGAGCCCATAACAACCAATCAAAGCTCATAGCCGCCAATTAAGCCCATAGCACCAATCAGAGATCAGACCCAAGCAAAAAGAATCAGGCTCAATAACCAATCAGAGCCCCTAGCAACCAACAAGCCTAGCAAAAGAAATCAAGCCTATCAACCAACAAAGCCCTAAAACCAATCGGGGAACCCAAAACAACCAATCAAACCCTAGCAACCAATAACTTTTAAAATTAACTGACAGAGCCTAGCAAAACCAAAAGAGCCCCCTAGCAACCCAAAAAGAGCTCAAAGCAAAACCAATCAAGTCCATATAAATATCAAGCTGATAAAAACCAAAAGATCATAGCAACCATCAAGCCATAGCAACAAATCAGCCCCTTTTTCAACCAACTAGTCATAACGACCAATAAACAAAAAGAACCAATCATAGCCCATAGCATCCAAAAAAGCCCAAAGGCAAACAACAAACCAAAAGCGCCAATAAATCTATGGGAACCTATCAGAGTTTATATCAACTATCATGTCATGCGACCAATCAAACTCAAGCAACGTCAAAGATCAAGGAACCAAACAGAGCCCAAAGCAACCAGACCTAGAAAACCAATCAGAACCCATAGCAACCAATCAAAGCTCAAAAGCAACTGTCAATACCATAGGAACCAAACAACCATAGCAACCCCAAAAAGAATCTGCAAAACCCAATCAGAGCTCACAGGAACCCAAACAGAGTCTAACAAATGATCAAATATAAGGAACCAATCGAGCCCATACGACCAAGGGTCATAGCGACAACAAGCTCATTTCAAACCCAACAGAGCCATAGGGAACAAATAAGCTCATAGAACCAAACAAACCAAGGAACCATCAGGCCCCCAGCAACCAATCGAAATCATAGCAAAACAAGCCAAAGCGGCCAATCAGAGCCCATAGGAACCATCCGTAAGCAACCAATCAGAGCCCCTAGGAACCAATCAGAGCCCATACAAAAAAAATCGACCCTAGCAACCAACAGACTCTAGCAACCAATCGAGCCCCCGCAACCAATCAGAATCATAGCAATGGTCAAGCTCTAGCAACCAATTTAAACCCATACAACCCATCAGAGCTCAAGCAACTAACGCGCTATGCAAACCAATCAAAGGCTTTATACAAAATAAACAATCAGCTTCATTTGTATTGCCCTTGGAAAATGAAAGGCCCCTGTTGGGGACTCTTACCGTTTTCTTTTTCTCATTGGGGCAAATATAACATGGGCGATATAGACAGTCTTTCTGCTTGACAATTTTCATATATAAATCCCATAGTCCGCACAGCCTGCAGATGTAGCAGAGCTCATCTTGGCATTCAAGAGCCATTTGCTGAGATTTTAAGGCCGTGTTCACACGGCTTATTCCCGACGGATTTGTGCGCCGTATTGAGCTCAAAAATCTGCCGTGAATAAGGGGCGGGACGGGGGCGGGGCCGGAGCGCGGCGGGGTGCCGCTCCCGACCCCATAGACAATGCATTGTTTACGGCGCGTCCACACCGTAAATATTGTGCATGTCACTTTCTCCCCCCGCGGCGGATTTGCCGAGCGGGGAGGAGCGACGGATTCCACTGTTCTCTATGAGAGCAGTGGATTACCGTAATGACTCCGACGGATTGGCGCCGTACAGCAGCGCAAATCCGGCGCGGAATACGGCGCCAATCCGTGCCCAAATAAGCCGTGTGAACGAGGCCTTAATGTGTCGTCCATTATTTACTGCAGGAGGCAGAATTTCTTGTAGTTGAGTTTTTTTTCCGCTTTTTTGCAGGACTTTTGATGGCATCATTGACCGTGAGACATATTCTAGAGTGAAATCCCAAAAGAATTATTTGTGGGTGGAACGTGAAAAAAAATACAACTGCACCATTTTTCTTGGGTTTCACTTTTATGGAGGTCACCGGTTTGGTATAAAGAACATGTTTAGCCAACGTGTAGCCAAACTAAACCCAACAGATAACGCACCTCGAGATGCGGCACAAATGTTACCTCAGCTCTTTCACTGCTTTTCAATGGGCTTTGTTCACAGATAAGAGCAGATGACACGATGAGCCGATCTATCACAGTCCAGCTGGACTCTGCGACATCCGTAGCCGGGTTCCCCAGGTCGGGACGATTCCGTGATATTAAATATGCAGTTTTGTTACATTTTAGTTTGTTTAAAAAAATAAAAACCTTTTCTATTCTTTAAATTTGCGCTGCCGCCTCATTTTCTGCAACCAACCGTTTTTTTGCTTTTCAGTCTATAGACCTGAGTCTATGTGCATAAGTCTACACACCCTAATGACTTTCTAAGATATGACCTGTCCCAGAACTTCTGCTAGGATTATTTAGCGCAATCATTTTTCATCAGCAGATAGTGAGTATCAGCCACCAGCGTCTATCACCCCCCGTCTTCAGCGCTTCCAGCGCGGCTCTATGGGTGTCACATCTCCACATCTTCCAGCGCGGGTCTATGGGTGTCACATCTCCACATCTTCCAGCGCGGCTCTATGGGTGTCACATCTCCACATCTTCCAGCGCGGCTCTATGGGTGTCACATCTCCACATCTTCCAGCGCGGGTCTATGGGTGTCACATCTCCACATCTTCCAGCGCGGGTCTATGGGGGTCACATCTCCACATCTTCCAGCGCGGGTCTATGGGTGTCACATCTCCACATCTTCCAGCGCGGGTCTATGGGTGTCACATCTCCACATCTTCCAGCGCGGGTCTATGGGTGTCACATCTCCACATCTTCCAGCGCGGGTCTATGGGTGTCACATCTCCACATCTTCCAGCGCGGGTCTATGGGTGTCACATCTCCACATCTTCCAGCGCGGGTCTATGGGGGTCACATCTCCACATCTTCCAGCGCGGGTCTATGGGTGTCACATCTCCACATCTTCCAGCGCGGGTCTATGGGTGTCACATCTCCACATCTTCCAGCACGGGTCTATGGGGGTCACATCTCCACATCTTCCGTCCTCAGCAGGTCTTTATCTCCCGCTGGCGGCAATCTATTCTCCACATTAAATCTATCTTTATGGAGTCGCCCGGGTGGTCACGTTTAATAAACATCTCATTTGTGGTCAGATTTACGCAGCGTTTGTCGATCTCTGGGGCAATTCGCTGGGAGAAAATAGCGAGTGATATATTTGTGTTTAGCTTCGGGGCGGAGGAGCCGCATTGGAGATATTAAGCTCTCGCTCCGCTTTAGGTTTTTTTCTCCTCCTTTGCAGTATAGAAGGTGAGAGGCCAGATTAAGCGATGCAGAATCCAATATCTGCGAGAAGGAATAAGGGGATCCCCTCGGAGTCAGGAGGAGCTGGCGGATAAATGGCAATATGAATTTTTATACAAGTTAAGAACTATGACGCCGCGCAATTATCCGCGCCTATTTTAGGGGACTCTATTAAGGGGTTTTCCGACCCCCCGTTGTTTCCTAAAAATAAAAACGAGGAGCCCGCACCCAGAGGGCATAAAGCCGACAAAATCTAAAAAGTCCATGACTTTTGAGTAAAGGGCCGTTTTTTTTCTGGCTTAAAGGGGATGTTTTCCCTTCATCATTCTGCTTTTTTCATTGTACTTTCAGCTTCTCAGCTCTTAAAACCCCAGGGGGCGATTCTTTCCCTTCCCGGGGGGGTGTTTTTAATGAATGGGGATGACATAAACCCCCCTTCACTGTTCATGCTCCCCTCCTGAGTCAGTGGTTTTGAGATCAGTGGGAGGGGAAGACATCCTGCTTTCCCCCCCCTCTGTCGAGTCCAGTGTCCTGGTCGTTCCTCCCCCTAGCGTTTTTTTTTGTAAGAGCTGTTTGTTTAATACCACACCCCTGCATTCAGTCTAACAGTCTTCTATGAATCAGAGCACGATCCTTCCCCTCTCAAGTTGGGGTTTGCTACAGTTGAACCAGTTTCTATGAATCACCGAAGCCGATCGTCCCCTTTTCTATTTTCACGCAGGACATTGGGAAACCGAGGCAAAATTTCTCTGTTTTTTGATTGTAAACACTGCATGTTATGTGCGTGCTCTGTGCAAGTAAATGTTCCGGGCCTTTATTCGAGTAGAGGCGGGAAATGCCCCTCCCCCGTGAATAGACCGGGGGGCCAACAGCAGTAAATTAGTAAGCCGTCCCAATGAAATGAAAGGGGGCGCACCCCGATCGATACGGGAACATGTTTCAAAAACAGAAGATAAGGCAGAGTGAAAACAAGAAGTCTGCAAAATGACACCAAAAAAAGTTCTTTTTTTTCACGTCCCCTTATTCTGAAGACCATTTAATGTAATGATACAACCCCTTTAAGTGTAGTTTTTACTGCTACCATTATATGATTCATAAAGTGTCAGAAAGTGGAAGAAAATTGTCCGCAGATGTGATCCCAGCCCAGGAACATCTCTGAGCACTTCAGAACGCCTGCACAGGAACGATCTCCTCTAAATCAGCCGTGAGGGGGTTAAGGGCGAGGTCATGGGCACTGCGCTCGCTTGGTGGCTAAATCATCCATGAAATGACCTTTCCTTTCTATAATGCTTCCCAGGTGATGGATGTAATGATTTTTACGCTTTTTGGGTGTTGACAGGATCGCCCAAAACTTTAGACAGAGGGACCTAAGCCCTCCCCCCATGGGTTTATTGAGCTCTGGACACAAGAATTTGGGAAAACTGGGTTTCTGTGGGAAAGACAAAAATCCGGGCCTCCGCTCCTGCGCCCAAAGTTTCCCGGTATATGACAATAAGCACTGATTACAGCTGAGCCTGCGCTCATCCACCATGAAAAATTGGTAATGGCCCCTTTTAAAGTATTTGTGGGTTTCCAGACTTTTCCGAGGTTAGAGATCAATGACTCTGATATGAGCGATCAATATCCCTGCCGGACCCCGCACTGACCCTTATTAGTCCCTAGGTGTTCTCCATCATCTAATAGTTCATGAGGGTCACATCAGCCAAGAGTCCTATCAATATTTCAGTGTAATTATTAATGATATAGAGGAGGGGGGATGATACCAGATGATACAAGCTCTGTAGTGTAGAGCAATCTATGGGAAAACTTCAAAACTGGCGAGTGGACACACTGATGCTTGGGCTTCCCTTGGCAAATGAGGTTCAAAAGTGGTAAAATAAAGTTTCCCTCTGGTATGAATAATCTGCAGGGGACCATTATCCCGGGGTAGTAATCTGTATCACGAAGAAACCCCCCACAGCCGAACAGGTATGGGGGCCAAAGCTTTAAACCCCCCAAACCTGCAAGGAAGTGGGAGCTGAAGCTGTGAAATTTCCACAGTTGAACAAAAATAGGAATGAAGTTTATAACCACCCCCAACCTGAACGGGAATGGGAGCCGAAAATTAGAACCCCCCACAGCCTAACAGGAATTTGGAGCCCAAATTTAAAACCACCCAAACCCGAACGAAAGTAGGACTGAAGCTTTATAAAACCCCCCCAACCCGAAAGGAATGGGGCCCGGAACGTAGAACTACCCACAGCCCGAACAGGGAAATGGTCCCGAAACTGTAAACCCCCCACACCTGAACAGGAAGTGGGGGCCCGAAAGCTTTAAAACCACCCACAGCATGAACAGAATAGGGAGCCTAAAGCTTTAGAACCACCCTCAGCATGAACAGATGTGGGAAAACTAAGCTTTATAACACGCCACAGCCTGAACAGAATTGGAGCCTAAAGCTTTAGAACCACCCACAGCCTGAACAGGAAGTGGGAGCCTGAAGCTTTATAACCACCCACAGCCTGAACAGGAAGTGGGAGCCTGAAGCTTTATAACCACCCACAGCCTGAACAGGAAGAGGGAGCCACGAGTTGGCAGTAAAGAACTAGCTCTTTAAACCAGCAGGTGAGAAGACCTGAGTCGATATATAAACCCCACCTCTAAACCCTTTCAAAGTCAACTCAGCGTAAGTAATTCTCTGTGTATACAACCCTAATACTTTCTAAGAAATGACCTGTCCCAGAACTTCTGCTAGGATTATTTAGCACAACCATTTTTTCATCACAGATAGTGAGTATCAGCCGGCAGCTTATCACCCCCCGTATTTCGGTGCTTCCAGCGCGGGTTCTATGGGTGTCACATCTCCACATATTCCAGCGCCGAGTCTATGGGGGTCCACATCTCCACATCTTCCAGCGCGTCTATGGAGTCACATCACAACATCTTGCCAGCACGGGTCATGGTTCACATATCCACATCTTCCAGCGCGGCTCTATGGTGCACATCTCCACATCTTCCACGCGGGTCAAGGGTAACACATCTCCACATCTTCCAGCCGGGTCTATGGGTGTCACTTCCTACACATCTTCCAGTGCGGTCTATGGTGACAACATCTACACATACTTCCATCGCGGGTCAATGGGTGTCACATCTAACACATCTTCCAGCCGCGGCTCTATTGGTTCCATCACATCTCCAACATCCTTCCAGCGCGGGTCTATGGGTGTCACCTCCACATCTTCCAGCCCGGCTCTAAAGGGTGTCACATCTCCTAACATCTTCCAGCGCGGGTTCTATTGGTGACACAACTCACATCTTCCAGGCACGGACTCTATGGGTGTCACATCTCCACATCTTCCAGCGCGGGTCTATGGGGGTCACATCTCCAATCTTTCAGTGCGGGTCTATATAAGTCCATCTCCCATCTTCCAAGCGTGCGCGGGTCTATGGGTACACATCTCCACATCTTCCAGCGCGGGTCTATGGGGGTCACATCTCCACATCTTCAGTGCGGGTCTATATATGTCACATCTCCACATCTTCCAGCGCGTGTCTATGGAGTCACATCTCCACATCTTTTCCAGCCGCGGGTCTATGGTGTCCACATCTCCACATCTTCCAGCGCGGGTCCCTATGGGGGTCCACATCTCCACATCTTCAGTGGCTGGTCTAAAATGTCACATCTCCACATCATCCAGCGCGGGTCAATGGTTTCACATCTTACAGCAACTACCAGCGCAGGGTCTAAGGGTGTCACAATCTACACATCTTCCAGCGCGGGCCTATGTGTGACACATCTTACACATCTTCCAGCGCGGGTCCTATGGTGTCCACATCAAACATCATCTTCCAGCGCGGCTCTATGGTTACATCTCCAAATCTTCCATCGTGGGATCCTAAGGTTAGATCCACATCTCCACATCTTCCAGCGCTGAGTCTATATATGCACATCTCCACATCTTCCAGCGCGGCAACCCCTTATGGGTCGTCCACATCTCCAAATCTCAGCGCGGGTCTATGGGTATCACATCTCCACACTTCCAGCGCGGTCTATATATGTCACATCTACACATCTTCCAGCTCGGTCTTGGGTGTCACATCCTACACATCTTCCAGCGCTGGTCTATGGGTGGTCACATCTACACATCTTCCAGCGCGGCTCATGGTGTCAATCCCACATCTTCCAGCCGGCTTATGGGTGCACATCTACACATCTTCCACGCGGGTCTATGGGGGTGTCCACATCTACACAAACATCTCCAGCGCGGTCTATGGGTGTCACATCTCCACATCTTCCGAGCACGGGTCTATGAGTCACATCTACAACATCATCCACGCGGGTCTATGGGGGTCACATCTCCACATATTCCCAGCGCGGGTCTAATGGGGTCACATCTAGACAGATCTGTCCTCGCGTGGTCTATTGGAGTCACATCTCCACATCTTCCAGGCGCTGGTCTATGGGGACACAACTCACATCTTCCAGCGTGGGTCTATGGTGTCCATCTCCCACATCTCCAGCGCGTGTCAAAGGGTGTCACATCTACACAACTTCCAGCGCGGGTTCAATGGTGTCACATCTACACTCTTCCAGCGCGTCTCTATGCGGGTGTCACAGCTCCACATCTTCCAGCGCGGGTCGATGGTGTCACAATCTCCACATCTTCCAGCACGGCGCTATGGGTGTCCACAATCTCCACATCTTCCAGCGCAGTGTCTATGGGGTCACAATCTCCACAATCTTCAGTGCGGGTCAATGGGCGTCACATCTCCACATCTTCAGCGCGGGTCTATGGTGTCACAATCTCCACATCATCCAGCGCGGGTTTCTATGGGTTGTCACATCTCCACAACTTCCAGCGCGGGTCTATGGGGGTCACATCTCCACATCTTCCGTCCTCAGCAGGTCTTTTATCTCCCGCTTTTATTAGCGGCAAATCTATTCTCGCATCATTAAATCTATCTTTATGAGACGCCCGGGTGGTCACGTTTTATAAACAACTCATTTGTGGTCAGATTTACCAGCAGTCGTTTGTCGATCTCTGGGGCAATTCCGCTGGGAGAAAATAGAGCGATTCATATATTTGTGTTTAGCTTCGGCCGGAGAGCGCATTGGAGATATTAAGCTCTCGCTTCCGCTTAGGTTTTTTTTCTCCACCTTTTGCCAGTGTAGAAGGGGGGAGGCGATTAAGGCGATACCGAAACCCAATATCAGGCTAGATACGGAATAATTGGATCTCCCCTCGAAATCAGCGGAGGAGCTGAGCAGGATAAATGGCAGATATGTAATTCATACAATGTGATGAATTAATGACGCCGCTGCTATTACTCCGCGCCGTATTTATGGGACTCTATTAAGGAGGCTCCGATCTCCCGTTGTTTCCTAATAAATAAAAACGAGGAGCCGCACTCCAGATGGTCATAAAGCTGACGAATCTCCAAAGTCCATGACATCTCAAGATAAATTATTCAGAAAGAAGAGCCTGGTGCATTGTGGGAAGATGGACTCTCCGGAGGGAAATACAAGGACAATGCAAAGGAGATGTCTGGACTCGGGGCACGAGGGTGTGAGGGGCCACATGGCTATCAGAGGGAACAATGGGGCTTGTCTTTCAGGTATATACGGTTCATTCTGCTTGGAATCTGAACTTTTTATTGCAGATTTTGGATCAGACTAAGTTGGCAGTAATGCGAGGGCACCTAGGGTACCACAGACGATCATGGGTAAGGTTATTGCCATGCCACATTGCTTATATTTGCTACTAATGCTTAAAGAGGTTCCCCATCTGGCTATTTAACGGAGCCTTCTCTTCACATCCAGCTTCAGGCTCCCACTTCCTGTTCATGCTGTGGGTGGTACTACAGCTTCAGGCTCTCACTTCCTGTCAAGGCTGTGGGCGATTCTACTACTTCAGGCTCCCACTTCCTGTTCAGGCTGTGGGTTGTTCTACAGCTTCAGACTTCCACTTCCTGTTCAGGCTGTGGGTGGTTCTACGGATTCAGGCTCCCACTTCCTCTTCAGGCTGTGGGTGGTTCTACAGCTTCAGGCTCCCACTTCCTGTTCAGGCTGTAGGCCATTCTACAGCTTCAGGCTCCCACTTCCTGTTCAGGCTGTGGGCAGTTGCACATCTTCAAGCTCCCACTTCCTGTCAGGCTCTGGGTAGTTCTACAGCTTCAGGCTCCTACTTCCTGTTTGGGGGGTATGTGATTCTACAGTGTTGTGGATGGGAACAAAGGTTATAGATGTGTGATCCTTTGTGTCTCTATTTTAATGTATTAATCAGTATAATACCTCACATGTCTTTATATATTGCACGTAAAAGCTGCCTGTATAACCATATACTTTTTAATGTGTTAGCAAATGGCCGCATATATAATCTGTTTGTAAAGGATGTCATAGAATGTATTATGTATAATGTCTATTACACTCACAAGATGGTGTCTGTGTTCAGACGCACCTAGATATGCCAAGATGGCTGCCCAGCTTAGATGTTTTTCTTCTCTCTAACAAAGAGAAAGGAGGATCATTTAAAATGTAGATAAGAAGAGCCAATCAAGAGGGTTTATGTTGCTTAAGGAATGTGTACACCCCCGATCTGTTAAAAACCTTGACTCTTTGTAATAAAGCAGCAGATCTCTTTGTCTGAGCCCTTTTGTGGTTCTATCTACAACACTTGGAGCCCCCTGTGTGAGGAGCAGTGATATACAGTATGTGTATGTATATATATATATATATATATACACACAACTTCCAAGGATATCGATGCAGGCAAAGGTGTGATTGAACTGCCGACACACAGAGGAGATGGCCGCTCCCAAAAACATGTACAGGTAAGAGTTTTTAAATTCTCTTACACTGGAAAGTTTTGTCTCTGTGGTTGGGTCACATCTGGGTCCTCGATATTCTGGATGGACCTGACAGGTATATGGTCAGTCACTGCTTTATTACGAACCTGTCATAGTGCTTTCCAGTGGGGTTTTTCTGTTTTATGTGTATTGAGTATTGTGGGATTCGCTGGTTGGTGCTGTCTGGGCTCCCACAGAATTGTAGGGTTCCTCTGAGCTGATACTCTCTAGGCGGTGAAGTCAGTGAGTAGTCTACTTGGTGAATAGTAGGCAAATTTAGGTTCTCAGAGACGCAATCTGTGGTTGAGGTAATTAATGCTCTTCTGGCGGTGGAGTCGTTGAGCGCCCCCTCTTGGTGGAGAGAGGGGAACAGCGCGCCATTCAGCAATTTCACGCTATTCGATACGTGTCTTGTTTTGTGTGTGATAGGGATTGTGTGACGTGCTAACTAAGGGCAACATTGGTTTAGGACCAATTGACTGCAGCAATACCGCTTCTCAATAGAGAAGCTGGGGGAGAAAGGAAAAGGCTGCAGTCCAAACTTAGAAACTCAGCACTCCCTATCACTGTTTGTAACTGTAAATGTCTTGCCTCCGAGGTTAATTAAGTCAAATCGTGTATAAGTAGGATTGAGCTGTTCTGCTGTATTTGAGTTTTAGTGAACAGTGACACCTACTGGCTTTGTAGGGGATAAGGAATTTAGCCTTGAGTTATATTTTGGGTTAGTGCACAGCGCCATCTGCTGGTTTTAGAGGGAACAAAGAATGTTAGACCTGAGTCTCATTGTTGATAGGAAGAATCAGAGAGGCTTAAGTAAGTGAAGGATTTGAGGAAAGTGGCTTAGACTTGGAGAAGTGAAGTAGTCTGAAGGATTTGCAAGTAGCTGAAGTGTGATTTAAGACCTCAGAAAGCATTTGTGATAAAGTTATGGAAATGTCTGAGGGTTGATATAGGAAGAAGGTAGATTGAAGGATTTTGGAATGTTGTTGACGGCTGAATCCTGGTACAGTGTGGCTATTTGGATTCATAAAGAAGGGTGGGGCCCTGGGGGTGCAGCTGCCTATTTGTACCATCCCCCAGGAGAAGTTTCTGAAACAAAGGGAAGTGTGATGCCACCGCCCTGTAATGGCGGAGAGCTGAATTCCTGGGTTTGTGGGAGGTGTGATGTGTTCAACCAGGGGTGGAGAGAGGGGAGTTGTAATTGTGGAGTATTACGCCCCAAAGACGGCCCATCTGCATCACAGGCCATCCCTGTTTTAGCTACTCTAGCATTGCCTATCAATTTAGCTCCACTTATTACACCCACTATGCCTAGTATACCGGAACCTCTGGTGCCATTGCCCGCCCCCACAACTGTACACAACAATACCTCGCCTCCTGTAGCCCAACCCACGGCTCCTGCCCCTAGTGTAGCAACACCCCTGAAGTCACTTGTGCCAGTTGCCGCCCCTTCCATGTCACTTCCTACTCCAGCCCAGCCTACTGCTCCCATTAGGATGTCACATCCTCTTCCTTCTGGGTTAATGCCCGCCCCTTCCGGGTCACCACTTCCTGGAACAAGATGGTGGCACACAGCACTGTATTTCCAATTATGGATGCAGATACTGGGGATATATGGTGACGAGACCCAGCCAGCCCTACAGTGGAGAACCTCATGGTACTGGGAGAAGAAGATACAGTGGGAGCAGGTTCTAACAGCATGAGGATGACAAGATAGGAAGAAGAACGAGCAGCTGAGCTCATAGGACAAGTCAGGGAAAAACGTCTGCTTGCTGCTGCAGGAAGCACACCAGCTGGCCCACTGCATAGCACACCCTGGGAAGCGCACTGGAGGAGCAGTCAGCTGACCAGTGGAGAGGGCACAGGAATGATCTCACAGGCCTCACTGCAAGGGGGGCCCAAACATATTATGTTACATTCCCACCTTCAAGCTCCCACTTCCTGTCAGGCTCTGGGTAGTTCTACAGCTTCAGGCTCCTACTTCCTGTTTGGGGGGTATGTGATTCTACAGTGTTGTGGATGGGAACAAAGGTTATAGATGTGTGATCCTTTGTGTCTCTATTTTAATGTATTAATCAGTATAATACCTCACATGTCTTTATATATTGCACGTAAAAGCTGCCTGATAACCATATACTTTTTAATGTGTTTTGCAAATGGCCGCATATATTTAAACTGTTTGTAAAAAGGGTGTCATAAAAATGTATTATGTATAATGTCTATTACCACTCACAAGATGGTGTCTGTGTTTAGACGCACCTAGATATCAAGATGCCTGCCCACTTAGATGTT